>ML742483.1:0-13878 GCA_009193465.1 Aspergillus avenaceus
AAAAAAAAAAAAAAAAAAAAAAAAAAAAAAAAAAAAAAAAAAAAAAAAAAAAAAAAAAAAAAAAAAAAGAATAAAAAGAATAAAAACAATACTTTCTTCAAAAGGCGTCGGACGTCTAGAAACTCGGCTGCGCCACCTAAAGTCTGGGGGAGGGATGTGAGGGTGGCAACAGAAATAGTACTACCAGCATCTGCAGGCCCAACACATTCACTCACGCGGGAACGGACACTAACCGCAGTGGATTAACCAATGTTATTCCATCCCCAGATTCATGCCCTGTCAGGGACTGAAAGACTTTTTAGCCTAGCCCACTAGGCAGAATAATCAAGGGATGTATGCATTATCCACTCACTGGTTGTGAAGGGTGGAGTTATTATCATAATAAGATAAAACTGTCGTCGTCATTCTGTAACCGGCATTCAGAAAGACACTGAAGGGTCGGTGTTGTACTAGATGAAGTATTTCTCCGTCGGCGCTGACAGTCAGCCTTGCCCACAAAAGGGAAAGGATAAAATAAATTGGAAACAATAAAAATAAAAAGGCTAAAGGAGGGTGGTGCTTTTTTTCCCCTTGTGTTCATTTCCGTCTGACATTAGTTGACAATAATAGATCAGATAATCTAAAACAAGATTGGCTGGTATTCACAATGGGCATTTCATATCCGGTTATCTTGGTCGCCTCAGGCCGAGATTGTTATCAATTTGAATTTTTCTGCCGAGTTGAAATTTACGCAGGTCTACCTACATTTTGCGAGCGCCTAGAATACTCCGCGGTTGGACAGTATGATGAACATCGAAACAAAAAATTTTTCAAATTGTATCCTTGGTTTGCCCGTCCCAATCAGGCAAAAACAAAAATGAAAAAATGAAAAAAATGAAAAATGAAAAAGTAAATTTAAATTTTTTTTAGAAAAAAAAAATTATTGTCCAAGCCGGGCGACGTTTTAAGATTTGTAGTACCTCCCACAAGTCGGCGGCTCTCCCTATTTCACAATGACGGGCCAATCACTGACCATTGATTGACCTCAACGCAGCCACGGGCCCTATCGGCTTGGTTGCTTCGACAGTCATCGGGACTAGACCAGTTCCGGGTCTAGCGCGGGACTCTGGTCGAAAGAAAAAAAAATTTTTTGCAATGGGTTGCCTCTTTGGAAGGGTTGGGCGGCGAAAAAGTAGTCCACAAACCGATAAATATCATCCATCCCCATCCACTTCTTCCCCTCCTCCTCCTCTCCCTCTCTCATACCCATCCTTTCCTAATCTCTTCTTCAAAGAGGTCTGGTCCTCTCTTTTTTATTTAACAACCTTTTTGTTTTTCCTTTTGTCTTATAGACAAAAAAAGTTGGATTTTCTTCGGCCGTTTTAGAGCGTATTCTGTGTCTTTTCTCTTGACACAGTTTTCGTGGGCCTTCGCCTCTTATCGAGATACCCTTATAGAACGCTTTTTCGTCGTTCTTGTTTTTTTTCTCCTCTTTTCACATTATTCTCTTTTTCACCTTAACGATTTCCGACCTTTTTAACGTTCAAAATGCCTGCTGTTGATGTCGCTTCCGTCCCTGCCGTCTCCGGCAAGGAGACCGCTCAGTCTGTTGCTGTGCTCGAGGACTTGCTCAAGAACCTGAGCATTTCCTCTACTCAGGATGAGGTTAACGCCGCTGCTGACAACCTCGCCCACCTTCTCAGCGGTCCCATCCCCGAGCAGACTCTCCCCTTGAAGTATGTTCTACGATCTCTGTTGCGAAATTTTTTCTCGTCCGAAAATTTTTTCCAAGATATGACTAACACTAATTACAGGGCCACCGAGTCTCTCATTAAGCAGCTCTCCAACAAGAAGGATGCCAACGCTCGCCAGCGTGCCTGTGATGCTATCCGCGCCATTGCTTCCCACGCCACCATCGCTCCTGGTGTTGAGCCTCACCTTGTCTCTCTCCTGCGCCCCGTCCTCGCTGCCGTTGGTGACAAGATGACCAACGTCAAGGATGCCGCCCAGTCCGCCGCTATCGCCATCGTCAAGGGCATCAACGGCAACGCTGTCAAGGCCGTCCTCCCTCCTATCATTGAGTCCCTTGCCAACGCCCAGAAGTGGACCGAGAAGCTCTGTGCCCTTGAGTGCATCTCCTCCCTCGTTGAGTCCGCTCCTGCTCAGCTTGCCTTCCGTGTTCCCGACCTCATTCCCGTTGTCTCTGAGGCCATGTGGGACACCAAGGCCGACATCAAGAAGGCTGCTTACGCCACCATGGAGAAGGTTTGCGGTCTGATTGTCAACAAGGATATCGAGCGTTTCATTCCTGAGCTCATCAAGTGTATCGCCAAGCCTGAGAACGTCTCTGAGACTGTTCACTTGCTCGGCGCTACCACTTTCGTTTCCGACGTTACTGGCCCTACTCTGGCTATCATGGTTCCCCTGCTTGACCGTGGTCTTGTTGAGCGTGAGACCGCCATCAAGCGTAAGTCTGCTGTCATCGTTGACAACATGTGTAAGCTTGTCGAGGACCCTCAGGTCGTCGCTCCTTTCTTGCCCGCTTTGATGCCCCGTCTGGAGAAGAACCACGACACCCTGGCCGACCCTGAGGCTCGTGGTAAGACCAAGCAGGCCTTGGATACCCTCTACCGTGTTGGTGATGTCAAGGATGGCAAGATCCCCGAGATCTCTACTGCTGGTGATATCTCCACCGTTGCCGGTATCCTTAAGGATATCCTCTCCTCCAAGTTCCAGGCCCAGGTTGAGAAGTCTGAGGCCGTCATCAACTACGTTGGTGCTATTGCTGGTCAGCTCGTTGACGAGAAGGTCGCCGATGTTGCCGACTGGACTCAGAACGCTCTTCCCTACATTGCTGCTATCGTCGGTGAGGAGGAGGCTAAGCCAATCGCTGAGACTCTCCGTAAGCGTGCCTCTCCCGATGCTGCTGAGGAAGATGAGGTTCTTTCCGACGAGGAGGAGGGTGAGGATCTGTGCAACTGCACTTTCTCCCTTGCCTATGGTGCCAAGATTCTGCTTAACCAGACCTCTCTCCGCTTGAAGCGTGGTCAGCGTTACGGTCTCCTTGGTCCCAACGGTACCGGTAAGACCACTCTCATGCGTGCCATCAACAACGAGCAGCTTGAGGGCTTCCCCAAGAAGGATGAGGTCAAGACCGTCTATGTCGAGCACGACCTTGATGCCGCCGATACCGAGCAGACCGTCATTGGCTGGACCATCAAGAAGCTTGCTGAGGTCGGTCTCGACCTTCAGGAGGATGAGGTCGCCGCCAAGCTCGAGGAGTTCGGTTTCTTGCGTGAGCAGTTCAACGGCCCCATCACCTCTCTGTCTGGTGGTTGGAAGATGAAGCTCGCCCTTGCTCGTGCTGTCTTCGAGAAGCCTGATATTCTTCTTCTTGATGAGCCTACCAACCATTTGGATGTCAAGAACGTTGCTTGGTTGGAGAACTACCTGTGCACCTCCCCCTGCACCTCCATCATCGTCTCTCACGACTCTAAGTTCTTGGACAACGTTATCCAGCACGTCATCCACTACGAGCGCAACTTCAAGCTTAAGCGTTACCGTGGTACCCTGAGCGAGTTCGTCAAGAAGGTTCCCTCCGCTCGCTCTTACTACGAGCTTGGTGCTTCCGACATGGAGTTCAAGTTCCCCGAGCCCGGTTTCCTTGAGGGTGTCAAGACTAAGGCCAAGGCCATTATCCGTGTCTCCAACATGACCTTCCAGTACCCCAACACCCCTCGCCCTCAGATCTCCGATATCTCCTTCCAGGTCTCTCTTGGCTCCCGTATTGCCGTCATTGGTCCCAACGGTGCCGGAAAGTCCACCCTGGTCAACGTTCTTACTGGTGAGCTGATCCCCACCGAGGGTGAGGTCTACCAGCACGAGAACATCCGTATCGCCTACATTAAGCAGCACGCTTTCGCTCACATCGATAACCACCTGGACAAGACTCCCTCCGAGTACATTCAGTGGCGTTTCCAGACCGGTGAGGACCGTGAGACCATGGACCGTGCCAACAAGATCGTCACCGATGAGGACGAGAAGGCTATGGACAAGATCTACAAGATCGAGGGTACTCCCCGTCGTGTCATCGGTATCCACTCCCGTCGTAAGTTCAAGAACACCTACGAGTACGAGTGTTCCTTCTTGCTGGGTGACAACATCGGCATGAAGAGTGAGAAGTGGACTCCTATGATGACCAACGACAACGCCTGGATTCCTCGTAACGAGATCATCCAGTCTCACGCCAAGATGGTTGCCGATGTCGATCAGAAGGAGGCTCTTGCCAGCGGTCAGTTCCGTCCTCTGGTCCGTAAGGAGATTGAGGCCCACTGTGCTCAGTTCGGTCTTGATGACGAACTTGTTTCTCACTCCCGTATGCGCGGTCTTTCCGGAGGTCAGCGTGTCAAGGTCGTCTTGGCTGCTTGCTCTTGGCAGCGTCCTCACGTCATTGTCCTGGATGAGCCTACCAACTATCTGGACCGTGACTCTCTTGGTGCTCTTTCCAAGGCCCTGAAGTCCTTCGAGGGTGGTGTCATCATCATCACTCACTCTCGTGAGTTCACTGAGAACCTTACCGAGGAAGTCTGGGCTGTCGTCGACGGTAAGATGACTCCCTCCGGTCACAACTGGGTTCAGGGTCAGGGCTCTGGTCCTCGTCTCACGAACAAGGAGGACGATGAGGAGGACAAGTTCGATGCTATGGGCAACAAGGTTCGTATTCTTCCTCACTTTGTCTTTGATATCTGGATTTATACTAATATGTTCTATAGATCAATGCCCCTAAGAAGGCTAAGAAGCTTACTAGCTCTGAGCAGCGTAAGAAGAAGAAGGAGCGTATGGCTCGTCGTAAGCGTGGTGAGGAGGTCTTCTCTGATGAGGACGAGTTCTAGATGTTTGTGGATTAAAAGTGGCTTTGGGATGGATTTAATTCTTCTATGTAATGTTCTTGATAGAAGTTACGATCGAACGAATTTATTTTTTGTTGACGACTTCAATTATTTGTTATTTCTCGTACCGTCTATATATGCTTCCTTAATTGTAAGTTCGACCATAATAACACCCTGGAACTTAGCAGTCGCGTACCATTATCTATCATCAATTACTGGATTCTACAGGATTCTATTAGAATAGTAAGCGGGCTCAACCCCACCTTGGCTTGCTTATCTGCAAATCGATAGGGATTCAGTCACATTCGGCGATGTGGCACTAGTACAGTATGGGCTTATCGATAAGGGTGAGAAAAATTCATGGTGGGGTTTCCTTTCAGACTCATTCCCACTTACTACTCCCCCAGCTGTGAATTCCACCCGTCAGCTCGTTTTATTTGGCAGAAGAGCTGCAGGATGTATTTGTGAACCACATGTGTTGATTTTCAATTATTCTGTCTGCATCAATTGATTGCCAATCTTTCCATAAAGTCTGTGAGACCCTATCCGGAACTGTTTTCGGGTCTAACCAACTAACATTTACTAGACAATTAGTAACCAGTTCCCGGGCGTGCTTTCTACCTTTCACACTGATTTCTTCGCCTATCAACCCTCCAAGATGGCCGAACCTTCAGTTATGTTCCCTACGTCTTTAGACACGATATACGACGAAACATCCTCACTGCGTCAACAATATGATTCTGTCCGACTAGCCGATGCTGAGATCGTTCCTATCTTGCAATTACCCCTCGCTCGGGCCCTGTTTGGACACAACCCAGTGGAAGGGACTGTTCTCACTCGTATAGTAGATGGGGAAATATCTTACACTACCTTCTTGGCCGATGCGGCGAAGTCGCTGTCCCAAACACAACTAGGGGGCCTGACACCGGAGCAGCGACGCTCCCAGTTGTTGCACATTGCATTGGCGGCGCTCTTCGGTTTCCTCCAATCCAATGTTACTGGACCGCCATTGACTTTCAGCCCAGCCGAGCTCATTCTACCCTCTACCCTGCAGTCCAATGCGACAACTCTGAAAGCTGTCCGATCTCATATCATTCGCGATCTTTCTGTAGATGGAGAGGCGGCCTATAGGCTGACCCCAAACGTTGAGCTTTTTGCTGTGGCGAAAGCTCTCCTTGTTGACACCGATATTCTCCTTAGCAATGCTCCCTTGGTTGTGAGAACAGCAAAGATGCGCGTCAATTTCCTCCACCAGAAAATGCTTTCGGAAACCACCGGGACGCTGCAAGACGAGATCTATTCCGACATGGAGCAAATCAGTAATGCTTTATTGACTGACACAACTCCCTCCCCGGAAAAGGGCAAGTTCTACCTTGAGCGGGCATTGGTTCACACCCATCATGGATTCGACACTAAGGCCAGAGCAGACCTGGAGAAGGCCGCCGCGGAAAGGGGTTTCGAGTTTGCTCTAACCGGAAGGTTAGGCAAGAGGACCAAGTTTCAGGAACGCGATACTAGTCAACTTGTCATTCTTGCGAAGAGCAAGGAAGATGCTACACAGACGGTCAACGATGATGGCAAGCCCTCGGGCCCAAAGAAGCTGGACCTCAATGATGATACCCTTTTAGAGTCCATTTCTTTTACTAAAGATACCGAGGAACAGCCCAAACAGGTTACCGTGCAGGAAGAGTCGGCTCTTCCACCGGCATTGGCATCTCTTGACCCCGGCGACCAACCAAAGCTGAACCCAGTTGATTCTGCTATTCTCTTAGCGCTGGCGGCAGCCATCACGAACACTGCTCCGGAAAACGGTTTGACTCGTGAGGAGACACACCCCTATGCTACTCGCGTCTTGGAGGGCGGTAGCTCGAATTGGCAAATTTACACGCAGGCCTTGTTAGCACGAAGCCGAATCGAGGGTTACAGAGCCCGGACCGTAGAGCGAGCTGTCCTGCAGATGCAAGCTCTTGTGGATCAAGTTATCGCTGACACCGCTACCCTCGATGCCAATGCTACTACTACTGTTGAAGAACCAACAACTTTCCTTCCTAGACCCGAAAAGTCCGAGTCCGCATTTGCGGCCGAGAGACTAGAATACATCTGGCTTTTGAATTTCTCCACTCGGTGGAACCTTGAGGCTGAGCTTGCAAAACGTTGGGTTGATCTTGGTGGATTGCGAACCGCTCTTGACATCTATGAGCGCTTGCAAATGTGGGCCGAGGCTGCCCTTTGCTACGCTGCTACGGAACGGGAGGATAAAGCCAAGGTTGTTGTCCGCAGACAACTGTATGCACCTACGAATGGAAGCGCCGACGACGAGGATGAGAAGTTCGAAGGGCCGGAGCTCTCCCCACTTCCTGCCGATGCTCCTCGGTTGTTCTGCATCCTAGGAGATATCGATTCCAACCCAACCATGTACGAGCGTGCATGGGAAGTCTCGAATCACAGATACGCTCGGGCACAGCGGTCACTGGCCCGTCACTATCTGACATTGAAGCCGCCAGCCTTGGAAAAGGCTGAAGAGGCATATCGTAAGAGTTTACACATCAACCGTCTCAATCATGGTGCCTGGTTCGCATTGGGTTGCGTACAGCTCGAGCTTCAGCGTTGGGATGATGCGATTGACTCGTTCACCCGTACAGTTCAGCTTGAAGACACGGATGCAGAAGCTTGGAGTAACCTCGGTGCGGCTATCCTACGGACATCCAAACCTGCTGAGTCCACTCCCACGGCGGTGGAACAACAGCCCGATGAAGGGGATGAATCTGGTACTGAGAAGGCACCCGAAGATCCTCACAAGCAAAAGCGCGAGGCTCTTGCTGCTCTCCACCGTGCGGCTCAGCTCAAGAACACAGACGCACGCATCTGGGACAACGTGCTCACGGTAGCAGCTTCCATTCCACCTCCCTTTACACCTTTCCGGGATGTCGTCACCGCACAAAGGAAACTTATTGAACTACTTGGCACCAAGAAGGGTGAGAAGTGTGTAGACCTGCCGATCTTGAGCATTTTGGTGGACCACCTCGTGACTGCCTACGAATACGATGAGCTTCTGATCGACGTCAATGATGGCTCCGGAACCCCGCAACGAGTGATTCGTAGTGGAACAATCGCCGGTCAAATTCTGTCCCTCTTGGACGACTCTATTGTGCCACTGATCACCCACTCAGCTCCTCTCTGGGCTCTTGTAGCTCGTGTGGAGCATTTCCGTGGGCGTCCATCTAAATCTTTCGAAGCTCACGAGAAGGCATGGCGTGCTACTGTAGCCTCATCTACGCAGGGGGCATTCCAAATGGGCGACGAGAAGAAATGGATGGAAGTTGTCCGCGCCACGGAGAAATTGATCCGCAACGGGTATGCTAAGTACGGACCTATGGACAAGGAAGGACAAGAAGGCGATGGAGAAGCCGAGCTCGTTGCGAAAGACTGGAGATTCAAGGCCCGTAGTGCGGTCAGAGGCATTCTAGGTAAAGGCAAGGAATTCTGGGAAGATAGCGAAGGGTGGTCGCGTTTGAAGGAGCTGCAAACAGAAGTTGGCAGCGCCTAAAAATATACTCTTAAAAATGTTTTATGTCCCAATCATTGATGTTATGAAAGCTTTACAAATTTAGATTTTTTTTATTTTATTTTCATAGAAGAAAGTTCATATTTGTTTCACTTGTGTAGTGTCCTCTGAGCAGTGCGTCAGCGCATGTTTGGAGACTGTATTGGTATTGTGTACTGCCATACAAAGTCCTTTAGAAACACGTCAAAGCGATTATTGATGTTATCACTGATGTTTTTGTATCTTCTTTACCAAAATAGACCCATTTGGATATGTTGTACTCGGTTGCCCATCACCTCGAAAGAGTTCATAATTATGGCATATTCAAATCACCTATTGAAGTTTATGTATGACATGGTATTCAACAATCTACACAACACCTAATGGCAGTGGTCCAAAAACAATAACCCACCTGTATCCGGTATTGTGGAATTATTCAAACGAAACGATAACCCGATTTCATTCAACGATTATATTAAGACTGATTCAACTAATGGATTCGACTAAAAACTAAGGATCATGAAGGAGGGGACCAGCGGAAACCCCTATTATTCTTTCCACCTTGAAACCGGAAACGGCAGGTGCCTTGGAACCGGAAACGGCAGGTGCTCAGCGTTTCCCTTACCGGGAAAGCGCCCGACAGTATCTAAGGTTACTTAGTGTAGGTTGTGCGTATGAATGGCTTCTGTCTGAGCCGAAGAAGCACAGAGTGGCCTTCATATAATGACAAATATCGCCCGGCGCGGCTGCGTGGTTTCCTCCAATTATAAAGTTTATTATCTACTGCTGGTCAGGGTTATTTTATAGTAAGAACAAGAAGTGTGGCGAATTTACTAGAGTTCGCGTTCTAAAGCTATTCCCAGGGTTGCGTTACATGCACAGTACAATCAAGCGGCTCGAACTTCGCTCAACGAAGGAATCTTGCCAGACTTATAATGTGTCAAGAGGCGGTCCATATCCTCCTCGGTCATTTGGGTGAGATCTCCCAAGCTCCATTTTTCACATACCCCAGACATCCTAGATTGAAGGTCAGTATACCCTATCTCTCTCCACGGCGATGAGTAGAAACGCACCATTTCATTCGCTTGGGCCCTTCCTCTGCATTGGGTGCGATCTCCCTTAGCTTCTTCCGCAGGGCACCCACGTTTTCTATAGATGCGCCCATATTATCCGGTAGAGTCTCGGCTATTGTCTTTCGGACCATACTTGCGATCTTAGGTCCATTGCCATTGGTGCTGACCATCACTTGTAAAGGGCCATCTCGGTGCACACTCCCAAAATAGAAGTCGCATTCGGGGGGTACATCGGCGATGTTCGCAGGGATCTTCTTTTCTTTACACAGTTTCCATACACGGGTTGAAGCCTCGGGGTCGTCGATGGCACAGAGAACCATATCCGCTCCTTCCAAGTCGGTGGGCTCGAAGGTTCGATCGATATGAGATATTTGGCCCTCGGATACGCGAAATGCAACTTCAGCGTTGAGACCGGTAGCGGGGGAAACAACCGTTACTTTCGCATCGGCATTGAGGGCATGGAGGATACGGCCTGCGGCGACCTGTGGCAATAGTCATCAATGAGGGAGTTTCCTACAAAGATATATATATATATATATATGTTGAATATGAACTTATCGCAGAGGATAACAGTGATTCGTACCTCTCCACCTCCTACAACTAGGACATGCTTATCTTTGATTTGCCAAGCGACAATGAGAGACCCTCCTTTTTGAACTTCTGGGAAATGTTGTGACATGATGAAAGAGAATGTATGCACGAGTGGTTTAGAAAAGCGGGGTTTTACTTACCCAAAGAAAAAGCCCGGGCGCGGGGACTTCACTGCGGTACGGTGAACGATAGAAGCCCGGAACGAAACCTGAGCTTTTTTTCCCTCAAATTTTTTGCTCAACCAATTTCTTTTTTCCTTTTCTCCCCTCGGTCTCAACCCACACTCCAATCTTACCAACCACCTTGACTTTTTCCTTGTCATCGTTCCATGTCTTACTCTACCACATAGCACTTTCAATATGCGGGGAGTTCAGATATTTTCTGGGACCTCCCATCCCATACTTGCTGAGATGGTCTGCGAGCGGTTAGGGACACAACCTGCCCGTGCAAACCTAGGCAAGTTCAGCAATGGGGAGACGAGTGTAAACATTGGTGTTTCAGTGCGGAACCAAGATGTTTACATCGTTCAGAGTGGCAGTGAAAAGATCAATGATAGCGTCATGGAGCTATTGATCATGATCTCTGCCTGTAAAGGTGGCTCTGCCAAGTCCATCACAGGTGTGTTGTAATTTACTTCTTTATTAGATGGAGGGTTACTTGACTAATGTGCGACCTTTTCTAGCGGTTATTCCGTATGCTGCCTACCTAAGTTGAATGCTATCCGCATTGATGCTGACATGTTCGAGGTACTTCCCATACTCTCGCCAGTCTAAGAAGAAGAGCCATCGTGGTGCCATCACCGCCCGTATGCTGGCGAACCTCCTCTCGGTTGCTGGAGTTGACCATGTGATAACCTTGGACTTGCATGTGAGTCACAAAGGGTTGATTTTTCCTGGATGAATTTCTTATCAGGAAACATATAGGCATCCCAGATGCAAGGCTTCTTCGGCAAACCCGTGGACAACCTGTTCGCCGAGCCCTTCATTGCTCGTTGGATTCGCATGAGTGTTCCTGGCTGGAGGGAAGCTGTGGTCGTCAGTAAAAACGCTGGTGGTACCAAAAGGGTCACATCGTTGGCGGACACTTTAAAGCTTAACTTCGGCATTGTCACAACCGATAGAAGGCGCCCAAAGATGAATGTGGCCATGTCGGATAGCACGGTCTTTTTTGATTCGATCGACCAAGACTGCACCCCTCTTCCGAAGGACGATGATCCGTTCGTCGTCCGCGTCCGGACCGGAAGCAAAGACGCCTCTGCTCCCAAAGCGCTCCAAAATGAAACAAATCCCGCTGAAGCGTTCTTCTCGGAAAGACTATCGCTTCCTGATATTTTGACCGGTGCTCGTCGCCCGTCGGAGTTGGAGGCCGCGGACGGGTGCACAGATGTTCGGGTGCGCGATGTGATCACTGGGAGACTCGTAGAGGGTCACCTAGTGGATGATGATTATCATCCAGACGATTCGACATGCGCAGAGGGTGATACCACACCCGGACCGTCCATCCATCCTGAGTCGGACGCTGTGCCGGAATCCATGGCTGACTCTGTCATCTCAACCACTTCTTCCCTTCCGGGAGACCACGCACTCGGTGGCTCGTTCGATGCAGCTGAGTCTTCTGATGAAGAAGGTAGCGTCGGGCGTGCTGTTGAACGTGAGAAAACTATCACTTTTGTTGGTGATGTCCGTGACAGGACTGTATTCATTGTCGATGACATGATCGATAAGAGTGGGTCATGGATCGCTGCTGCCGAAACCGTTGTGAAGAAGGGTGGTGCCAAGAAGGTCTACTGCATTGCTACGCACGGATTGTTCGGGGATAAATCCCTGGAACAAATGGAAGCATGTGAAGCCATTGACCACATCGTAGTGACCAATACTTTCCCCATCTCTCCATTGATGGTCAAGAGGTCGAAAAAATTGATTATCATCGACATTTCTAGCCTCATTGCGGAAAGCATCAGGCGCCATCACTATGGTGAAAGGTGAGCTTGTTTCGAATCAGAGCTTACTCTAGGATCTGCTGACAGCCGCTTAAGTGTTTCGGCACTTTTCCATCTCACCGACTAGTGTGCTGGAATGCACCTGTGTCTATACCCTTTTCTGGACGGGTTTAATCTCGCCATGTACAAGCTACGGTAATATGAACTTGATGCATTGAGTGACGACTGAGACCAGTAACGACCTGAACAATTGATGAATTTTCTTTGATCCTATACCAAATATCGGTTACCTTCTACCATGCAGGAACTTGGTACATCTACCGTGATACCTTGGCCACGTTTTTCTCACATTACTAAACTTATTAACACATCAGGCCATGCATAGGCTCCTTACGTCTCGGCGTACACGAGCAATCTCAATCCAAATACAACGTCAAGATCTTCCATATCATGCAATCACGGCTTTCTGTCGCGTTTGTCTCTTAGTGTCCTGTTCTGGCGGCGCGCTTTGATCGTATTGAACCGTCCGTGGCTATCCTACCTTTTTTTTTTTTCTCTTTCATTTTTTTTCTTTTTCTTTTTTTACTATCACACCAGCGATGCAGTCCACTCTGGGTACTGCAGGAGCATCTTGCGAGGACGGAGATCTCTCCGGCCTTGATTCACAGGGTGCTCTTAACGGAGCGTTGGGAGAACAAATTCGGTTCTGTTCACTGTCTACTCTTTGTACCACGGTATGGGAGTAGATGGTGGCAGGACTTTCGAGGAACGAAGGCACCAGTTTCTGGGATCCTGTAGAAACAGGATCCCTGGCTTCGGCTGGTGGGACTGGTGCAAGAGAACATCTCGAACATTTTAGTATATGCATTAGTTGTATCTTTTTATACGTGTAAAATGAAATCTAGCCTATTTGGTTATATTTATTGTGCCGATTGCTGTTCAGTATCTATTTCAAGCACCCCATCTCTAGGCCTCTACATCGTCCGGCGAGATTGTGTGTGCCCCGGGCACCTAGGTCTAAACGCCAATGGATCCATTCCGGTACAAAGAAATGAGCCGGTTGTTAGAGTGGGAGTAAGTGGTCTGATCTCAGAGGGTTCTGACCAAGAACGGTGTATGTGACGTCGCACAACAGAGCATTTTCAATCATTGTAGCGGTGTATACCAGCCTCACGGTTGAGGGCGCAACCCGGAGTTGAACGCAACCAATGCGGATAGGGGAATTTGATGTCAGACAGACGGTGCGTTCTTTGCCGAATGATGTGTGATCGAGATGGCTCACTTGAGGGCCAGGAAGGGAACAAACAATGCCGGCCATCTTTTCTCCAGAGGAAGATTTCTAGAAGGGCCAGACAAAGAGATACACCCCAGACAGACCGTTTCTTTTGCGATACCCGGCAAATTGCAAGGCCCATGAGAGTTTGAAACTGTTGAATCAGAGTATATTACATATTACGAAGTGGTGTGTGTGTATATGTGGCCTTTGTTTGAAGGGGGAAAAAAGGAGAGCCGAGAGAAGGGAAGCGACCTGTCAAGCGCAAAAGTACGAAGCGGGCAGCGGGACCGTGGGTCATTGTTTGGAAAGGAACCAGGTCCGCGGGAGACGGAGTCAGACTAAATCAACCAACGAAATCCACCGGGGCACAGGGAATACGTCGGGGAACAACACCCGGTAGATCAACACAGAAGATGGTCAAAGGTTCGACATTTTTGCGACTGTTACTTGTTTTGGGCAAGGCGACCTCGGCAAGGATTGGAACTAGTGTGACGACTCTGTGAAGAGAGGACTTTTTTTTCAGTGAATCTCAATCATCTGGTTTTATAAGTGAGATAGGGTTTTGTTTTTGTTTTTTTTTTTTTTTT
>ML742484.1:0-13649 GCA_009193465.1 Aspergillus avenaceus
ACCGGGTTCGAACCGATGACCTCTTGATCGCACAAAGTGCTTTGTGATGAAGTTAAACTTCAGTCAAACGCGCTCCCAGCTGCGCCATCGTCCCATTGGATGGCTTCTGTTTTAAATCTAAGCACCAAGATCCATCAAAAAGATGGCTCTAACATCTATCTGTTTAACACGGTCATGGGCAATTGTTGCACCTTGTATTTCGAAATGTTACGCTTTAGAAGATGCCTCCTCAACTAAGGTTAGAAATTAGAATTAAATTTCCATAGGATAAGAAAATCCTTTGTCTAACAGCTGACCAAGGCATTGTGGCTGACTTCCAAGCTCCTACTCCAAAATGGATCAATGTCTGCACTTTCAACTTGAATATACTGCCACGATTATAACCGATATTCAGGGCTGTTCCAAACCAATCAGGTGTTTGAAGAGGATGTCATGTTAAAATTAAGTAGACTATCCGTATGAAGGACGGAATACGTGAATACGCAAATACGGATACGTGATGCTCCACATCTTCGAATTGACCAATGGATGGCTGTAAACTGAGATTATAGACCCACGTACACCTCATTTAACCCATTAATGGTTGAACTTGGAACCTTTCTTGTCGAATGGCTGGATTTCATTTGGTGGCCGTGCCCCTATTCTGACGGTGTAACGGTGCCTGTGTGACAGTCATGATTTTATGATATATATATAGAACCAGTTGGTTCTCTTCTCTGAAATACTGACACAGTCAACCTGACAGCTCCTTTCTTGTTGAGCAAATTGGCGGTTCGCAATATGCTAAGCTGGTCAAACCCCGACGGCTGCATTGTGAATATTGTGTCCTTGGCGGGCAAGGCTGGGTGGACCGCAGGTATTGTTATCTGGATTCTTTGTCTTGAGTAAGATGCGCTGATGGAGATGTAGGCGCTGCGTATACCGCCAGTAAGCATGGCTTGGTGGGATTGACGAAGAACACGGCATCATTCTACGGAAACAAGGGGATTCGATGCAATGCTCTCATGATAGGCGGCATGGACACTAACATCACGGACGCGTTTACGAGCAACATCAATCAAGAAGGAATGCAGCGGACTACGGGTCTTTTGAGGGCTACGCAAACTCCTTTATGCGATGTGGATTCAGTGGCTGAATTGTGTCTCTCGTTAACGTGTGGCAAGGGTGCAAGACTTATCAATGGTGCTTGTATACCCGTTGATCAAGGGTTCTGCGGTGTTGTCGGGTGATGTATTAAAATAGGCTGGCGGCAAATACTACCAGGATAGTCATGTTACCAAATGTGATTTGTTTTCCACGAATATAGCCCTCTCGATAGAACTGGTTGCTAGCATCTCGAGATTCGGCTTGTGTACTAACTAGGAACAGATGGGTTGTCTGCTGTGCTACCCAAATATGAATTGGCCTATAGTGGTCAAACAGATATCCTCCGACGCAGACTAGATAGCTGGAACTCGACCAAGAGTGCAACCTTAGCCCTCTATCGCTGGAACCTCAGCCTAAGGGTCCAGCCCCTGCATACCCGTAAATTTTTCTTCGTAGGACAGATGTAAGACATTCTGAATAATTTTGAACCAATAGTTTTTGGAAAGAAGTTTTGCTTTCGCATGGGGTAATAAAGCTAGGGGCTCGTAATAGTGTTTAAGATGGTGGGTAGCTATGTTATATTCCTGCGTTCCTGTCACCCGTTAGCAACCCTATCATACTATTCTGTGTCCTAATTCATGATATAGGCCCAAATCATGCCACATTACGCGCGCGCAATTATCATAATTTTAGCCGTCGTCACTGGGCTCTCTTGGGCCGCAGAACCATTTGAAGGATGTGCTATAGGTTTCAACTGCCGTTGACAGTGGAAAACACACAAGAGTGGATAGGGCTGATCTGACGCACAGAAACCATGCTCCGAAGATATGTCCCCAAGAAGGCTATGCAAAGACAAAGAAAAAACTCGACGCTGTATCGATCAAATGTGCCCTGCTCGTTACTTCGTGAGGATGGTCGATGCAAATGCCCCCGATAGAAATTCAGCCTTTGCATCTCTGGATTCAATATGTGAGCGCTATCATTCTAGCGGAGCTGATGATTCTACGCCTTCTACAAAAATTAAAACCATAACTATAACTTCCCAAGTCTCAGGCACGTCTGCTATCGTTTCAACTACGATGCTGACAGTCTTAGTGTCCGGAACATCTACAGACACTGGTACACCCGCAGCCGAGAACAAGAAAGAGAATTCTGAGCTCTCCGCCGGCGCAAAAGCAGGAATAGGCGTCGGTATCACCGTGGTGGTCTTGATCTGTGCAGGGTCGGCATTTCTCTACGTACGACACCGGAAGAGTGATAATCCCGACGAGCCAGCAAACAAAGCGATGGAGCAGAGTGGTTCTGCGGACATAGTTGCTGAGCTCACGGCCCAGCTTGTCTTCGAAGCAGATAGCGGAGCAGCCAAGTCTCTTCCCGCAGAGCTGGAAACACCTCCGGTTGAACTCCCTGGGGATGACCTGCCAACGAACCAGGTCTCGGATGCTGCTGAGGAGATGAACTCGGGGGGCCTAAAAGAGGATTAAAAACAGTGTCCTGAGCAGGATGCTAAATGTGAATCTGAGCCGAAGGAAAAAGGAAGTTCATAAAGGCTCTGGTTACCTCCTGGAACACAATGATAAATGAAATGTTCAGCGATGCGGGTTAATAAAAAGACGTCTTAGGTTATATTCTGAGCTTAGATAAGCTGGTGACCTTTGGATTATACTTTCTCACTGTGTATATATTGCTCTGCGTATAAATCGTACTTCAGAGAAACTAGGGGGTGGCATATATTCATTCGTAGTGACAAGCCATTAGAACGTGTAAAGGTATAAAGACCGGCTGCTTAGCGAAGATGATAATTGGAGCAAATTCGAATTAAAGGACTTCTGTAGTATGACCTCAACACTAAAAGCAACACTATATTAATTACACATTATATCTTGGCTCGCTTTGTAATCCTTCTATAGGAATTACCAATAAATGATAATCATCTCATTGGATAACATAACATCTGTACTAAAGTCTTCCAACCAAAGAGCCAAAGTAAATACTCCCCACTCCAAACTAAAAATAATATAGCAGCCATACAGAATATACTATACATATCTAAGAAGAACTAGAGCTATCTGAGACCATTAACTTGCCCTAAAAGACAGAGTTGATGGACCATAGAACCCTCTCACTAGTGGAACTTGGCGTTATAATATCATTATACTGAGCAGTCAACATATATTCTGCATTACATAATATACATACTCCATACATTCTCTGTAATCAAAAGAGGCATACTATGATGGTATGATAGTATTAGCATATATATCACGCTAGAACAAGTAAAAGGGGGATTATATGCCGTCTTCCATCCCGAGTAGGTATCTAAGCCCTAATTTGCATTTGCTAGTCAGTTCGGGGCCTCGGGCCCGTTCATCCGACGACGACGAATAATCAGATTGCATTTACAATTAACACCAATACTTAACGAATATATATAAATAAATACATACAGGAATGTGCCTTCGATCCACAGCATCACTCTTTTAACACTGGCTTAACTACCATTCAACATTAGAGGCAATAACTCGCACCGCAAGCTTCACTATGCGCAAGAGTACATAGAGTATACGTTATTCAACTCTCACCGACAGGCCGAGTATCTATTCTTGGATTTTTTTTTTTTCAATCATTTATTTACTAATTGCAGAACTCACCAAGTGCCGCCCCCACCCCCGGCCTCCCAAATAGTAATCTAACAGATCACCGAAGAAGCCATGGACAGGAGGAAAAGTCCAGAAGCGGTTAGCCTTTTAATAGTTCTAGGATGACAAGAACTTAGAGCCCTGCCCTATAGACCTGATAGGTGATAGCAAGCCAGTTGTGGATCCGTACCCACAAAACTTGAAACCCTTATCTTCAACGAAAAACCTATAGTACATGGTCTAGCCTCCATGAAACAGAGTTGTCTCTGTCTCAAACGAATGGCGTCCCTACTCCAGGACCCAGGGCTCGGCATTTGTATTCGAGTCTGATATAACACACAGTATAAATACTCGATAGTAGCATGCATACCTACCATGAAGGCCAAACTGAATTGTATCTCTCTCATTCTCAAAACACCAAAATGCGAGGATTCGTCTCATCTGCCCTAGCCCTGGACGTCCTGGCCGGGCTCGCCTACGGCTATGCAAACCCAGGTTCATGCTCCGGGGCTTGCAACGTGCATGATCCAAGCGTGGTACGCAGATCCGATGGAACATATTTCCGCTTCAGCACGGGAAACAAGATCTCCTACGCTTCGAGCTCCTCCATAGCCGGTCCCTGGACTGTCATCGGATCAATGCTGCCCGGCGGATCATCGATCAATCTTCCAGGTAACCGGGATCTCTGGGTAAGTCAACCTTCCACCCCACATCATTGAACCACCGTCAACCTTTACAAGAACCCAACCCAAATACAACTACTAATCCACGAACAACACAGGCCCCAGACGCCCAAATCGTCGACGGCAAATACCACGTCTACTACACCATCTCAAGCTACGGATCGCAGGATTCAGCAATCGGCCTCGCCACATCAGACACCATGGACGCCAACACCTGGCGAGACCACGGCGCTGTCGGGGTGCGGTCCAACCCATCCAAGAACTACAATGCAATCGACGCCAACGTCCTCGTCGACGGCGCATCCCGCTACCTTACCTTCGGATCCTTCTGGAACGATATCTTCCAAGTCCAGCTGAACAGCGCCGCTACTCGGTCCACCACCGCCAGCTCCAATATCGCCTTTGACCCGGCCGGCACGCACGCCGTCGAGGGCCCGTATCTTTTCAAGTACGGCAACTACTATTACCTCTTTTACTCTGCTGGAGCGTGCTGCGGATATGACGCTTCCAGACCGGCCAATGGAGAGGAATATAAGATCAAGGTCTGTCGGTCGTCGTCGCCGACTGGTAACTTTGTAAGTTTCCCCCCCCCCTCTTTTTTTCTTTCTTTTTTTTCTTTCTTTGTTGTTATTATTTTGCTTTTCAAACTTAGAGCATGAGTGGAAATGGAATACTGATAAGAAATACAGGTTGACAAAAACGGCATCGCCTGCACCAACGGCGGTGGTACCGTGGTCTTGGAATCGCACGATTCAGTCTACGGGCCAGGTGGACAAGGCGTCTTTGACGATCCGACCCTCGGTCCAGTCCTTTATTACCATTACGTTGACACCACGATTGGATTCGCCGACGGACAGAAGCTGTTTGGGTGGAATCAGTTGGACTTTTCGACCGGATGGCCTGTTGTATGATAGGTTTCCTTGGTTTTCTTTCTTGTATAAATATTCGAACTGCATTATTAGTTTCATTATGTAATTGATTATTTTGGCTTTTGTGGAATTCTCCTGTATATATGATTCTACCTGGGTCAGGGTTTAGGCTCAGGATTTAATCTTGTTTACAAAGCATAAGTTATGACTAGTGTCTAGGGCTTTTTGTAATGGTTGCTTTGTCAGATGTGATTGGGGTCTTTGGGGTTTACTATATTTATGCATAAGCGTTGGTTTGCACTGGTTCATTGCGTCATTTTTGATGTGCTTAGGTGAGCTGAAGGGTTCTTTGTTTGTCAGTCCATTGGGGTATGGAGAGACGCATCGTATCTGTTCGAGGATCCTGAAAAAAACCTCCAGGGATGAGAGTTCATGACGGTGATCGTAAGACGTATTTATGCTGATTAAGAGGAAGTATAAATCGATATTTCCAGGCATGAACCTCTACCAGCAGGCCAAGTATATAGAATGCACCCTAAGAAAGGGTAGGGCTCATTGAGCCTACGTCACCTTTGTTCGTCGAGCGCCCATATCAATGAACAAGCTTTCCAACAACATAATGACGCACCGAACAATGAAACCATATTTATTCGCTTCAAAATCTATACAGACCAGAATACCAACGTCTCAACATCTCAACACAATCCTCCCAAAGCCCATATCCAGACTAAACACCAAAAATGTCAGATGAGGTCGCACCCGAGCATACGGCTCTAAGCGAGGCAATCAACCAAGCATCCGAGGAGACTCTCAGACTGATCTTGCACGATCTCGTCGAAACATGCCAAGTAACAAGAGAGCGTCTGGCGATGTTTCTCCTCGTGGACGAGTTTGAAGTGCGTACATTCGCCAGGGACCCTCCACCATTTGGACCTGCGAGTTCTCAACTAGACTCCTCCCGGGGAGAGTCTTCGGACTCGGAGCGTAGAAAGCAGGTGCCGCGTTTTGCTCTCTGCGCGGCATGTGAGCAGGAGTACGATGTGACGGAGAATACGATAAGGAGTTGTTGGTATCATCCTCGTTAGTTCTCCGTGCTTGATTACATTGTTTGGTCTTGGAATATGCTAACGGAGGATGATGTGTTAGAGGATTATGAGGCGAACGCGGCTTTCTTTATTGATAATGGTATTCTGGAATTTGGTATAACTTCTGATGCGGAGTTGTGTGAAAAGTATCCGGAGGGTTTTTATTATCCGTGTTGTTCTAGAGGTGTTACGGCGGAGCCGTGTTGTATTGATTGGCATCGGGAGGTGGACTCTTCCGAGTAGAGGGTAAGGGCTGTTTAGGTGTTTTGTTCTTGGTTGGCGGCTTCATGGTCTGGCTTTGGGTATCTTGGTGTTGATGCTTTATCGGGCGGTGTTTGCTTGATTAGGGTAAATCTATCGACATGTTGACAGATATGTTGCTTTTCACTTCCAAGTACTCGGTTATACTTTGGAATTACCCAGAGAAATGGACCCTTGAGGTGAGCTATTTTTTGAGATAAGGGCAAATTAAAAAGGTGTCTCGGAGATAGACAGCTAATGCCGTCGCCATGTCCCCGAAGAGCTTAGAAGCCAGGTAGGCACGCCACATAACCTGCCGATCGTGGGTCAATGTATCTGTTAAAGAAACCTGTTGCACTTTGGTCTGTTTCAATTTCCCACTTCCACCACGATCGTCTAGTTCAAATGTTGTCATTGGGTGTACGCTGCACACCATAGACAGCCCCGCATTGTTTGGCTCCAGCCACCCGCAAAAAGGCCAGAAAGTATTCGTAGTGGAGCCCCCCAAGAAGCATTACTGTGGATGGCTATCGCTTTATAATCATTTTGGATGACAAGTTGGCCGGAAATACAGCGGAGCAAAGTCTTAACCCCACTTTATCTCCGTTCGCAGGGATAACTTATATAACATTACTGACACCCTGCATGAATGCGAACACATCCAACCGACCATACACCACCACAAGATGAAGTACGTACGTCTCGGATCGAGTGGCCTCCGCGTCTCGCCCATCTGCGTGGGATGCATGAGCTACGGAACCCCTGGGAAACCTCTGTCGTGGACAATCCCCGCCGAGAAAGCTCTCCCCGTGCTGGATCATTGTTACCGGTCTGGGCTTAATTTCTTCGATACTGCCAATGTATATTCTAATGGTGATTCGGAGGTCATTCTCGGGAGAGCGATAAAGGAATACGGCTGGTCGCGCGAGAGCATCGTCGTCGCTACAAAGGTCTGGTCACCCGTGGGACGCGGTGCGGAGAGACCGCTTGGTCTATCGGAGGAGGAGAGGGACCGAAGTGGCTACCTCAATCAATATGGCCTGAGCCGGAAGCATATTTTCGATAGCATTAATGCCAGCCTGAAAAGACTTGGGTTGGAGTATGTGGACCTGTTACAGATCCATCGGTTTGACCCGAATACCACTCCGAAGGAGACGATGGAGGCGCTGCATGATGTGGTGAAGTCGGGTAAAGTCCGGTATATCGGGGCGTCGTCTATGTATGCGCATCAGCTTCTGGAGTACCAGTATACCGCGCGCATGAACGGGTGGACGGAGTTTATCACGATGCAGAACCTATACAATCCTATTTATCGAGAAGAGGAGAGAGAGATGTTCCCAGCGTGTGCGAAATTCGGCATGGCGAGTATCCCTTGGAGCCCAGTTGCTATGGGTTTCCTAGCGAGGTCATGGAAGGGAGATAGTGAAACAACTCGAGGAGAATCGATGAATGGAGGCCTCATGGGTCATGCGTTCACTGATACGGATAGGAAGATCAATGAGAAGGTTGAAGAAATTGCCAAAAGCCGTGGGGTTTCGATGGCTACGGTTGCCCTTGCTTGGACTCTGTCGAAGCCGTTCATCACCTCGCCGATTGTGGGTATGAGTAAGAAGGAACGAGTGGATGAGGCAGTCCAGGCCATCGATTTCGAGCTTAGTGAGGAGGAGATCAAGGGTATTGATGATCTGTATGAGCCGAGGAAAGTGATTGGCCACCGTTAGACGGAGTGACAATGATTAGGATATTATAAAAAACACCTATAATTATCAGTGAATTATCTATCAAAGAAGTAGGTATGTTCAAACACGAGTGCAATTTCACCGCGCGTAGACACCGTAAGACTCGAGCACAGCCACTCAGACTAAGGGCGGCACTATTTTTAGCGCCTTTAACCCACGTAGGTACCAATTCTTCTTACACTTCTCCCACAAGGCCATACCGAGACTCCAGGAGACATTATGTCCGGTCTTGAGATCCTAGGAGTCGTAGGGAATATAATCCAGCTGGCAGAGTTAGGCGCACATCTCTCCATCAAGCTCTGCAACTTCTACCGCAAAATTAAATCAGCCGATCAAAGCATCCGCAGTCTTTCCAACGATATCGCACTCACCAGCAACGTCCTCCAGCAACTGGGAAATGCCCTCAGGGAAGACAAGGAGGCGAAGCTCTGCTCCGCTCAGGCGATCAACACAGCGCAGGAAGTGCTGGAAGAGTGCAAAAGCGTTTTCCAGCAGATAGAAAACACCATTGAGGGACCTGAATCTGAACGAGATACGATGAAAGGAAGATTGCAACGGGCTACAGAAAGGTTCAGGGTCGCACTAATGGAGCGAGATCTGGACGTATTGAGAAGCAACTTAGAACGATTGAAATCAACCATGTTGTTGATGTTGAACGTGATCATGTATGCGGGCCAATTGCAGAGGTGCGTGTATCTAGGCCATTTGTAAACCCTCATGTTAACCACAAAACAGTCGATCAGAGTCTACTTTGTTACAGGAGCAGCGAGACCTTGTTCAAACTCTCATTGATGAGAAGAGAATGAATGAACAAAGGTTTCATGATCTCTCTAGAGCGCTAGAATCGGCCAAGTCATTACCGACTGTGCAGTTTCAGGTTCTCAATATCCCGGGACCGGATACAACTGCCGACAAACTACCTGATGATTTGAAACAATACTACCTGCTGATGAAGCAGATACTGACAGAAGTTGAAAACTGGAAGCCAGTTCTGGAAATCTACCGATATTCGAGGCTTCGGGCCGCCATCCTGAATTTCCACTCCGTGGAAGCCAGCCTTGTGGAACAAACTCATAGCCCCAGTACCGCAAGCATATTGCGAGAAGGGATCTACCAACTCAGGACGCTTGCAATGGTGAACCTTGATGCCCCTCCAACAAATATGCCAGCAACTATGCCTTTAAAAACAGAACAATGGTATACCGATAGCGTGGAAGATTGGGAAATGAGAACCCCCAAAAGGAGAGGGTACAAAGGAGCGTCAGCTGTGCGAGGCGCATCGGGAGAGCTGGATTATCTTGAATTTCCAGCTCCCCCAAAAACATATGAAAGCCAATTAAGAGGCCTAGAGGGGAGTTTAATGAAATCGACCTCTGAAGATACACCTTTCGCCTCCCTAGAGCTGTCCGAAGTAGCTCGAGAGGAACCAACGTGCATGGAAATGCCAGCTGTCAGAGGTGAGACGGGCATTGATACACCTAGCGATATAGATATAAAAAGGAATCGTGAAAAGAGGAAAAAAAGAAAATTGCCATCAAGATATGCGGAGGATCACCAAGCGACCTCTCTTCCCATAGGTGACATTAAGAGGGTGGATGAGCTGATTCAGCAATGGACTACACTAGATGAAAATGATATTTCCTTAGTGAGTTGCTAGCGGAATATGCTCATGTCGGATTAATTGTATTACATCAATTCAGTTTAAAGAATTATCTATTGTTGGTTACTCGTCCCCATCAAAAAGGCGGGGAATAATTACTAATAAAGAAAGGAAAGGTAGGAAAAAGACAGTATCAGCGAAACAAGAAGGGATAATGTAAGAAAACAAAGTACGGAGAACAAATTAAATCGGGATTTGGGATAAGAGTACTGATACTATATCTTAGGTATAGTGCTTCGGTTACCTTTCCTCGAATATAATGTGCGAATATCTTCGTGAATCACCCGCCATCGGGCTAAACTGCATAAACGTAGATATAACAAACTTTCCTGGGCCCTGCAGTCACCTTCTATTGGATGATTACATGCTGGAAACTGTAGGGCTAGTTTACCCGTGTTGAGGATGTACCGTAGGAAGGTAACGCGGCCACGAGCTGTTCACTTCGAATATCGCCTCCCAGGTCTAGAATGTGAGAATGTGATCTATACAGTCTGATATTTCACAATGCACTGAGTCCGCGGAGGGATGCAGGTAATATTCTAGGGTAGTCAAGCTTGGCAGGTGATAGAACGTTGTCATTTCGGGCATCGTCACCCTATCAAGGGACTGAGGCCAATATAGGGGCAAACTCTGTACAGCTTCTAGACTCGCTCCCTACCTGGAACGAAATAGTAAAACGGAGGAATGTGCTCGGTCTAAGCCCGTGGGATGCCAGCGTCAGGATCAATAAGCTCATGAGGATATTGGCTGAGAAAGCAGACCGCAGTGAGGCATTTGTGCGCTAGCGTGGGTACTACAACATAGAAAAAATAATTATTCCGCTGGTAACCGATCACAATGATTACATATCAGTGCCATCCTAGATGTGGACTTCAACGAAGCACGGATGGCAATGGAACCGCACGGACTTGCCCTGACAGCCTCGTACGTCTGTTCTGCAGCTGCGGCCATCATTCATCCATGCAACCTAATGCAACAGGATCAAGAGCTCGGGCCAACGTAAGTGGAAGAAAGGATACATCCTTGACATTCCAGCGAACGAAGAGCAAGGCTGCCACTCTAAGTCACACTAAGGCTGAATTTCCCGGTCATGGGGGGGAGGGGGCGTTATGATTAGATCACATATTAGTGGTTGGATTTATATTCCATGATCGTTATGTCCTAAAATCAATAATACTTTGGATCTAGGCAACAGCTGCCTATACACATGGAACAGTATGATTTGTTTAACAGTCCAACTACTGGAACAAAATGTCTTACCCTCCACACCTCTATGCTTAGAACGTGCTCAACGAAGGCGACAAGGATGGAAAAAGAGGTAAAAAGAAACGAGAAGAGAAGGAAATGTGCCATAGCCTGAACTGAGACAGTAGTGTACGAGGAGAGCTCTGTATACCTATCCCTTCTGAATCACATTGATTCAGCCAAGCAGGGGTCTGTTCGGTCACATTAGTAACGCATGACCGATCGACATTGACGGGCTCGAATAATCGGCTGAAGGGAAACGTTGCGTCTGACGAAGCCCTCCCTTTGCAGTATATGTAATATCTTTGTCTACTCCAGTACATGAGTCATCTAAGGTGGACTCTAAACCTGCGCCTGCATCCGTGCTTGCGCCTTAACCACACAGGCGGGTCAGACCTACACGCTAATAGTTCGAGATTAAAAATGAGGTTGCGTAGTGACCCGGCTGGTCTGTAATTAGGAATAAGATTTTTAATTCTACCAGAGCATGGGAATGTAGCACTACAGCTGTGACTTTTTTCATCTTTTATTTTTTTTTTTTCTCACGCTCGCATTTTGGCCCTTTGCACCCTCTTGTGATATTAAGAAAACAGATAGTATTCATCAGACGTCATCAACACTTTCGGTGCTGGGAACTGGGATCCATCGAGCATTATTGGATAATAAACGATGAACTAGTGGGCAGATAATCAAGTATTTTCTTTAAAGTCTGGCAGCAGAGCACAACCGAAAATGCTCAGATTGATTCTGAAGTGACCAAGAGTGGGTCAGTGTGATGGTGGAGTAGGAGTCGTCTGATCGCGAAGGTTAATGACGGGCAGTGATTAGGGCTTATCATACCGTTCATGCTGGCTAAAATGATATCTTTGTCGGGAATTATTAGTAGTCGCACCTTCACAATGTTGACGCGTGTAAAGCTGAGGCAAATATCATATTGTGAATAATAACTGCAAAGTCAAAACTGTAAATAGGTTGAAAGTTCATTTCATCAATCATAGTCGAGTCGCACCGGCAGCTGAAGATCGACTGTGCGTGCCGAATTCTTCTGATCCGGGGTCATTAACCAAGGGGATCGCCTTTGGAAGATACCTATCAGCTGGCGTGGGAATGACTTGCAGACTAGTCGGACACTAGTCCGTAGCACTAGTCGACGATAGTGTTGACACTAAGTCTATCACACTGAACATCCTTCCAGTCATCGTCCGGGATGACCCTCCTACACTATTAACCGTCGATCAATCTAAACACCCTAAAGTGGAAATTTGTTTCAACTTCTCCTACCTGAACTAAGACCCAACACCATCTCGATGATTTCTTTTTTATCACTTACCACTTTGTACGATTACTGGTGCCTTGCTGTCTTCCCTTTCTTGAGCTCCATGGGAAACCGACGGGTCTAGGTCAGCCGATTTTGCCGCGTGTGGTTGCAACAGGTTTTTTTCCTATTCTTAGTTTGAACCTGGCATTCATCTCCATTTCATGTGTATGTGTAAAGGTCGGCTTAAAAGCGACTGCATAACCCCAGTTGCTGTTCGATTTGACTTGCGTTTTTCCTTTTTAAATTTGCTTTCGAACTTTTTGGTTCTTTAACCTCTTTGAGACCGAGACTTCCAGTTCAACAACGTGCGACCGTGTAATGTATCCGAGGGCTGAACTGTCGCCGAGTCCTTCTAATGCTATCATCTCGCATATATGCTGAAAGGTTATTTGCTTTTTCCTTCCAACTTTGTGTATATCAGATATTTTGCCACAGGACCATTTCTTTGATATGTGTCCGTCCGACACCGACAGCCACTCAACTTCTTTCGCTCATTGAAATCCATGGAAATGTGTCATTGAATCCATGCCCCTGGAAACACAACTAGTAGAGAAATCCCTACTAGTGTCCATCACTGCCGCGGGGACCAAATTTCGTTGTCCCCCGAAAGCGAAATCATATTAGACCTCAGGGTACTCACTCTAAATCAAACACCTACCATTTAGAAATCCCGAAAAGGGTCGGTGAAATACGATATCAGATGTGAGTGTGTTCTTGGCACTGAAGCCTTATTTTCTTTTTTTCTTTTTCTATTTTTCTATTTTTCTATTTTTTGTTTTCGCTTGCTCTCATTGTTTTCCCCAATCACACGAAGGGTATTCTTCGAAATGTTAGCAGATGACCGGGGGTGGAGTCTTTTTTTGTTCAAAGCAAGTGGAGCATTCAAGAAAAGAAAAGTGGGTGTGTTGTACCATCCGTACCGCACCCGTACCGTGACTCTCCGGCTGCCCCTCTTCATGACGCCATGTTGGGTCTTTTGGTTGGTCTTCCCCGCAAGCTAACTGTCGAATAGAGTTGTTGATTTCCTTGGTAACCTCCAGGGGAATATAACTTTGCTGTTTTGATTTTTTTTTTTTTTTTTTATT
>ML742485.1:0-13636 GCA_009193465.1 Aspergillus avenaceus
GAAATCTACTTGACATGTTTTTTTTTTTTTTTTTTTCCTTTGGTATTTACAATTAAGGACCGGACCTCGGGTGGTTTTAAGTGGATTGTTTTATATTAAGGGATTCTTTTCACTCTTTTTTTCAATGGAAGATGTGTTAATGTGTTTGTACGTGGGAATAGATATAACTACGTTGATAGGAATATATTCTTCAATATTTGATTTCATTATCGTTATTATTATATAGAGTAGTCCCAAGTTTCGCAGACCAGCATAATCTCAGATCCCATATATTCTCATAACCTAAGAACAAAGTCAGCAAAGCCCAGTTAAACCAAGGCAAATGCAAATGCAATGTAAAAATCTCTCAGACATCCAAGGAAGTAATGCGCACAGAGCACGTCTAGAATTGGGTTCAGACGACGGCTAGCGTGGAAACTGCGAATGAAGGAAAATTTTTCATCATCGAGATTGGGGGGGGGTTGCTGTGAAAAGTTGGCTTGGAGTGAATTGCTTACCATTTTGCTATTATAGTTGAGAAGGATGATGATCCTGGTGTTAGTGGCATTGGTGGAAGTAGAGAGTCAAGCTTCATTATGCGTGTCACGGTGGTGAGCGATGCGCTCGCATTGTGTGAGGTAGGAAGGTGAGAAGAAGAAAAAAGAGCTCGAAGCTGCTTTTATCCTCGAATTTTTTTTGAAAATGGGGCCCGCTAGTGGACCCGCTTTCGACACCTCGGTGCCTTAGTTATGGGTGCCTTACGGTCGGGAGCCAGTTACGAGGGCAGCAATACTAATCCGGTGGTTGGGATAGTAGACTTGGTATTTTTGCTACTATTATGAACCTATTTATGTTATGGTTGCTGGAGCATGGCAGTCGGGCGGAATCTCCGAAGTTCCGCAAATGCACACGCTTGGAGACGAAAGTTGATCTCCTGGCCATAACCGACGATGCAACAGACAAGGACTATTTTGATATCTGGCAATACAATGCTTGGCAATATGGATCAGTTGGTAACGCTCTGCTCTCCTCCTTCTGTCACCTGTCCTTGCACCTGGCTTTGTTCCTCCCGTTCTTGTTCCCAGCTGCGAGAGAAGACGTCATTGAGGGCTTCCTGGAAAGTGCGACAATTCATATCGATCAAGCCCATCTTCTCCTTGGCCTCGGGGTTGCGAATGACGGACACGAGACATAAGTACCTGGCATGTGTCAGCGGTTTACATAACCATAGCGCGCGCGGTCACAGACTTGTTCATCTCCATCAAATGGATCATGGTCTCATCATGCAGAACCACATGACTCTCTGCTTCCTGGTTTTGTTCGCCCTTGGCTTTGCGGTCTGGGTGGTCCCACGAGTACAGCTCTGAGATATCCACAATCACATCGATGTAATCGGAACACATCTCGTAGCAGGACATGTCCACTGGGCGTGTGTCGGAGGCGATGTAGATCTTGCTGAGGACATCGAACAAATAAGTTTTCTCAAATCCGCAATTGTTGGCCAGTGTGTTGATGAGGTTCTCCAGCGTTGAGAGGTTGGGGATCAGCTTCTGGATCACCTTGCTGAACGCCTCAAACACAGAGTAGTCATAGATAGATGTGAGGTAGTAATGCACTGGAGCATTCTCGTATCCTGCGTCACTCAACTCATCCGAGATAAGCTGCACTATATCCTGGAACGTGTCTGTGCGGTATTCCTCAGACAGCCCGTCGACTTTATGGATGAAGACTTCGATGTTAATATTAGGGTAGTACTGCTGCACAGTCAAGATGGTGCGGTTCAGCCTCGCGACAGAATCCAAGTAGTCATCCTGCGCATCAATGACCCAAACGAGGGCTCCGAGATTCCCGAAGATGTCTTCCAGGTCAAAGGATGGTTCGAAATACTCCAGCTGACCGGGGAAATCCCATACTTGGAAATCCATGAATGAGCTTTCGAGTGGTGAGCGCATGCCTCGGCGGAATACAGACGGTGCACCTACTGGATGGAGTCTTTTTGGATGCGAGTTGTTGATTCCAAGAACAGAGTCTCATTAGGGGGCATTTTGTGAAAAACAACGCTGGCAATCGAAGACTTGCCGCTCCTGCTACCAGTCAGCCTTTCACCGTGAGTTGAGCCAGGTGTTCCAGGGTCATACCGTCTCAGTCCCATCAATAACAGACGAGGTTTAGCATCTTGGGGTTTGCTGGTCGAGACCTGACGCGGTTTCGCCTGCACAGATTGCCCTGGTGCCTGTGTGAGATCCTGTTAGCATTATCAAGCAGGCCGACCGTGCAAGTCATTTTTGCTAAAGCAGATCCATATGTCCAGTTCATAAGAGCACTGATTTCATATCCAAAAATTGTGGAACAGACATGTGGTGAGAATATCAGATACTGAATCTCCGACAGATGTTATACAGCCTAGCGGAGATGATGTGGAGATGATGTGCGCATACATATGAACAGGATAAGAGATATATATGGAACGATGCACACGGGCATGGTCTCTCATTACATTGGAACCAGAAGGGACTAAAAAAGTGCAACTTACCTCCATGTGTTCAGCACAGGATTTGCAAATGATCAGAGACCAAGTTGAGAGCCCAGCTGCAGTATAAAAGATTATATTAGCGTGAACTGAAGTAGATCGAAGGGATATGACAAATGGGTAAACAGCATATAGGTGGAATCCAGACCTACAATCGTGTTGTTGGGAGATAATGGGATCACAGTGAATTGTGTAAGGTGAACTGTTCACTTGGCACCACACAACTGATCAACACCCACAATGCGCGGATAGCTTTGGATTCAGGGTTCAATCAGGCAGAAAAAAAGTTATATAAGTAGATTTCAACCAGGGTTACTCGGTTGTAGCACAGAACCAGAGCTCAAGGACCACAGATCAACAGATCATGAAACACATGGTTGGGGATGGTATCAATCAGTCAAGGGTATATAGGGCAAGATTGTGTAAACACACAGACTTGGAGCATACACTGGAATGTCACTGTATACTACTACCGGTATAAGGGTATGATTGGCAGGACAAGGGGATGCGGAAACTCCTGCCGATGTGGGGTGGTTTTTAGACTCTCTGGATCGATCCTGAATAGGTGCCACAGATAGACCAGCTGTCACAGAAGGTATAATTAACTTCTTCCCCCGGAGAGTTTATTTAGGCTGGTACAGACACTGAAAGATGAAAAGTTGGTAGAGGAGGAATGTCGTGAGTTGCTGCGATAAGACAGAAATCCCGGGTCTTGGCGTGGTACTCCTGGGGACTTTCCGCCTTTTTATGTGCTTGATGTCCAGTATACACTCACCCCATTAACATTGTTGTCAATTTTAGGTTATGTTGATTATATACTGTGAGTATAGATTTCAGATAATAGTCATCGCATGTTGTTCTGCTTAGATAGTTAAGCCAAAAAACTAGTATATTGCACTAAATCTGTCTCAAGTATTTATCTTATCTGTGAAATCATTATATATCTCGAGTATCTGAGTGTACAGAATAAAGGACAGGATTATCATCCTTCCCATATTAGATCATTTGCAACTGAGATCATTCTCATTTATATCCGCGGAATTGACAAATGCTAGTGTAACACAGCATTCTTTCTCAAAATATATATAGTATATGGCACCATGATACAAAAGTATATGCTATTCACTGGCACGCTACAGAACGTCATTCAGTATACAAAGATACAAAAACTGTTCAACTCTCACCAACACTGAAGAGGATTCTCATGTTCATCCTGTTCAGTGCCCTAGACCTAACTCTAGGGTTCTTCCTCATCATCTGATATAGCCAGCTGATTAGAATTTAGGCACGTGGTTATAGAAAAAAAGAATAATTAAAAAATGAAAGAAAATAAAAAATAAAATAATAAATAAATAAATAAAAATCAAAGAAATTCCCAACTCAGCAGGTGACCCTCGGAATCACGCTGATTGGCGGTCAATGCCGCCCACCGCCTTCTGGCGTCATCAGCAATCCAACTGAACTCAATCCCCGTGTCGTTTGGTTCACCGTCTAGAGTAACTCCTGGATGAGGCTCGGATTTATGCTCCTGTAGTCGATCATCTACTCTACTCATGACAACCTTGACCCCCCGCGAACCCTACTCCCAGGAGGAGCTTCAGAAGCTCTATCCGCGGGATCTGAAGCTGCAATTGGTCCAAGTGGTATGTCTACCCTCCAAGTGCAGTTGAACGTTGGCTGAGTACACTATAGTTTCTTCGCCATGGTGAGGGGGTTCGATACTGTTTGTGTGACAAAAGGATTTTTGGATTGACCAGTCGGTGATAGGTGAACGGACGCCTGTCTCTTCCCGGTTTCAAAATGTATGCGATTCCTCTTCTTTTTCAAATCATTATCAATAGACGCTAAGATCATGAAGGCAGGCCTAGCTGAATGTAAATCCTTCCCTTGCGTACCCAATTTCCCGTGCGCTCGTCTGACTAATTCTCCGATCGGAAGACTGGCCCTACTGTACCGTGGCGCGACAGATGATTCAGATGGCTACTACCAACAAAGACCTCTCACAATGGAAGGGTTTTGAATGGCACAGAAAGACCGAAGCGTTCGGTGACAAAGACGAGGCGGTGGTTGCGGTGGGTGCTACGGGTGACATAGAAAGCATCTGGCAAGTACACACTGGACTACTATAGATGAACACCGCTAACTGGTGAGTCTTAACAGCCAACACGGCGAATTAACAGACAAGGGACGGGAAACGACTTACGCACTCGGCGAACGCCTGCGACACCTCTACGTCGACCAGCTTGGGTTCATGCCCAAGATCAAATCCGACACCGAGGACATGTATCTCCGTGCCACACCCATCCCACGAGCCCTCGAGTCCATGCAGCAGGCGTTCTGGGGCATGTATCCGGCCAGTGCCCGCACCCAAGATTTCCCTCCACCGGTCATTGTCGCACGCTCTATATCAGAGGAGACTCTGTTCCCCAACGAGGGCAATTGCCGCCGGTTCAGACAACTCGCTCGGCTCTGGGCCGATAAGGCAGCGTTGCGATGTATGTGGGATCAGAGAAAACCAGTGAAATATCGCATACTGACAGAAGTGTGTTAGGGAACGAATCCGAACAGATGAACTACATCAACAGCGTCTTATCCAAATGGATGCCAGAGACTTCCCCCAAGGTCGCCGTCGACTCTCACCCCCGTCTCTCCGGCATAAACGACACCATTAACGCAAGCGACGCCCACGGACCCGCAACACGTCTCCCCTCTGAATTCTACGACACGAAGCTCAGGCAGTACATGGAAGACATCGCCGTCGACGAGTGGTTCGCCGGATACAACGAAAGCGCCGAGTACCGACGCCTCGGAATCGGTGCTCTCATGGGCGACGTCGTCGACCGCATGGTCAGCACAGCCGTGGACGGCGGCTGGCGCAGCGAATCCTCTGCCTCCGGAACCTCCACCTCAACAGGCAAAGCGATCAAGTTCGCCATGAGCGGATGCCACGATACCACTCTCGCAGCGATCCTGGGCAGCCTGGGCGCTTCCAACGGCAGATGGCCACCCTTTACATCCTCCATCGCGGTCGAACTCTTCTCCCGCAGCGAAAACACAGAAAAGAAACCCGGCAGCCTTTCCACCCCCCTGAAGAGCTCCTTCGACTCCAACACCCCGCCTCCTCCGTCCGAGACAGCCCGTGCCCCTCTCTCGTCCCTCCCCCAAGCCGCAAGACAATCCATGCAGGATCACTACGTCCGCCTCCGCTTCAATGACGTCCCCGTCCGTATCCCCGGCTGTGCCGCCAAGCCCCAGAACCATCTCCCCGGAGACGAGACCTTCTGCACGCTAGACGCGTTCAAGGAGATCGTCGATAAGTTCACGCCCAAGAGCTGGAGAGAAGATTGTGTCACGAATCTCGGGGAGGGCCTCTACGGCAAGGATAACAAAGACAAGTCTGTTGCTGGGTGCTAGAATCGATAGAATTGTATATACCGTTACCGATGTTGTACAGCGCCGATGATTCATTCTTATTTGTGGATTAATTTTTCAATATCACTACACTAGTTTTCTAGATTAGAGATAAATTATTTCTCAGAAACATTAACGCCGGTATATATGCTTTTAGTAATGAGTAGAAGGTGGTCCGATGTATTTACATTCAAAGACAAACCAGAGACCTGCCGGTGAAGAGACATCTATCTATATGTAACTGTCTGACAGAGCACACCAGACACGGAATGGAAGCACACATCTAACAAAAGGATATACAAGTAGACTCATGAACGAGTGTTACTTGGGCTGCGGCTCCGCCTGTTGCGTCTAAGAGGGACCTTGGTACTTCCTTCGCCGTCACTGCCACTGGTACTCCAGCCGCTTTCACTCTCGCTAGCGCTCCAAGCGGAGTGGCTCTTGACAGGGGACTTCTTGTCGATATCCATTTCCTCAGGGGCGGCGACAGGCTCAGGCTCAGGAGCAGCGGCACCGGCCTTGGACTTCTTCTCGTGCTTAGCCTTTCTCCGTTCCTTCTCTTGGACCCGGGCAGCTTCCTGCTGGGCGAGCTCCCGTCTGAGCTTCTGGGCTTTCTCAAGTGCGGTGCGATCGAGGATGTCGTACAGCTTCTCGACAGCGGGCGAGAACGCCTCGGAGATGGGCATGTCGCCGACGCGGACACGCATGTAATCGAATGCTGCGACGACGGGGGCCTTCACTTGCGGACGTCCTTCGACATGGATGGTGGCGGACTGGGAGACTTCCTCGGGCTCGTTGTCTGGGATATCGGGGTTCTCGGGCTGAACGACGTGCTCCTCGCGCTTGTTAGAGCCTGGTTTGTGCTGCTCCACGTGCGCGATCTTCTGGTACCGTTGACTGAAGTGAGTAAGCAGGATAGAGCGGGCTTCCATTCTACGGCCAACCTCTAGGGCCTCGGACGTGGTAGAGTGTCTCTTTGCGATGGCTGAGACTCTCATGTCGTCTTGGAACGTGGCTTCGTGGATAAGGACAGTCGAGCCGTGGCCGATTGCAGCGAAGTTCTGAGAAGGCCGACAGTCTCCTGACCAGGAGACCTTGAAGCCGTTCGGGAAAACGAGCGAAACGGCCATGGCGCCGCGGCAATGCGACACCTTGGTGGTCAAGAGATCTTGGAGCCCCGTCGACTCGCGGAGGAGAGGCGTGAGTGGGGAAGATTTGTTGGCGTAGCTCATATCTGTAGTCTGTGGCTTCCCTCCTGTAGTCTGTTGCTCGGGGTATGTGCCATCGGCACGGCAATGCCGGTAGACTAGCTTTGTCCGAAGCTCGTCGTTCTTCATGACCCATTGGTGGACTGATAGGGGAAGCAGCTTCCCGAAGCCGAAATCTTCGACGCTTGCGTACTCTTCCAGCCAAGCAGTCATCATTTCTCCGGACACAACGGCCAGGCGCTTTTCTTTTAGGATCTTGGACATATCGGTCTCCAGGGGTTCTGTTTGTGGGATTCCATCCGGATAGTTCTCCTGATACCAAGCTTTGATGACAGTGGCGATACCGAGGTGGTGATCTGCGTGCAGATGGCTGATCCAAATCATACGCAGGTTCTGCAGAACCTCCCGTAGCTTTGCAGGTTCAAAGACACGCTTGAGCTGACCAAGCGTATTCTCGCCACAGTCAAGCAAGTAGTAGCCATAACCGGGAACATGGACCAAGGTACCAGAAACATTCCGGTACTTAGATGGTGCAGATGAGCCTGTACCTAAGGCGAAGATTTCCGCGTCAGATCCTGGAAGGTTTTCCCTAAACTTCTGCAGTTTATCTTGGAATTCAGATTTGTTAATGCGTTTGCGGATGGCGTCCACGCGCTTGCGAACAGCTACAGGCATCGTTTGGACAGTGTCCACTGCATTAAACCGGGGAACGACCTCGGAACGATTCAGGGCGAAGTCAGGTTCCATGTCGATGATAAGGCCTGGTTCGATCGGCTCAAATGGCGAGTTCCGGACATTTTCCACTGTGGTCTTAGGCCCGTGAGTGGATGTTCCTGGCTGTGGAAGGCTGGCGTTATCATGCACGGGCACTGGATAGTTTTCGTGCCTTACTTGCGCCATACGGACTGACGTCTCCGCCATACTCATCATTGCTAGATAATCTGGGCAATAGTCTGAACTGGATACGGTGTGTTTGCAATGAGACATACTTGCAACGAATTCACGGAGACGGGGATGATCGCCCACACCAGGGCCCAGAATCCAGACAAATGCTTCGAGGCTTGTTGTCGCCGAAGAAGACTTCCACTCTGGCCTAGCTAACAAAGCATCGACGTATTCAGGACTTGGTAAATCGATGATTGCCAATCCTTTTCCTAACCTTGGGGGTCCCAAGACCATCTCAGGCGTAATGAGAGTCTTCTGGTCTTCGGCCATCACACTTTCTCCTTTCGTCAGAAGCCCAAAATTCTTGCCGGGACGAACATTCAACGCTTTGGCTTTTTGAGCATCGAACTTTCCCCTGACATCGTGGTTACGTACGATGTAAGACAGAGCCTCATGGCACCGGGTTGCAGGGGGTATTTTTTCAACAGATGCGCCAGGCCAGGGCTGCCGCACAAGGACCTTGATGTCGGGCAGAGGTTCCTTGCTTCCAGGGGCAGGTCCGGTGTATTGCTCAAGTGCGCGAGTTTCCGGGTTGCGAACGAACATCGCCGCTGGCATCTTGACTTGGGCTAGAGGGGTCTCTATCAAAGCGTCCAATTTCCATGTCGAGTCGAACATGTCTGTAATGATACCCTGTTTAAGTGCGTGATCCTGGGTACGCGCGTCCAACGGATCCATTTCCGGAGGAGCTTCTTCTCTGAACTCATCGAGACTGCGTTTCCTCGGGCTTTGTGGAGCGGTACGGGGAACACTAGTCGGTCGCAATGTTGTCGATGGAGTAATAGGCATAGCCCACACCTTGATATTATCATCAAACCATGTAGGTTGCTCACAAGGGTCTTCTGCATCCACGGATATATTCTTCAAAACGCTGTCGCTGTCATATTCCCGTGTATACACGGGCATGCCTTTACGGAAAACAAATCTCCGAGCCGTGGCCAAGGTGTGCGCCAAATTTCTACTACCATGAATGGTCAAGGTACCCCGCTGTGCAATGGTCTCTCCATCCTGAACGGCAGTTGGCATGCCGTGCCCAAGCCCTTTCTTCTCGGCAAGCTTTGGGATCTTTCCACCCTTTTTCCCACGAGCTCGAGCCTCTTCCTCCTGGGCTTTCAGCCGGGCTGCCTTCTCCTGCTGCGTAGCTTCCAAGGCACCCTTCTGACTTGCAAGGCCATCAGCCAATGTAAGGATCACGCCGATCAAGCCACCATTATTGCTCCATTCAGTACGCCCCGTGAGGAAGATATCAGTGAGGTACGAGATTTTCGCGCCGCGTTCCGTACATGCTCGCTGGGTACCCTCGGAAATTTGACCGAAGAAATAGCGTTTCTCGGGGAACTGAAGCAAAATTGTCGTGCCAGGCGTGTCCGACGTAGGGGTCGTAACGACCTGATATGAGAACTTCATGGGCTGTTTTCCCGTTGACGGGGTAGGTTGAAACTGTAAACCGGAGAGCTTGTTACGCGAAGTCGAGTCCAGTACAATGTACTGTTGACCGAGCTTGTAGGCAAGTTTCGGGGCCGGGAGGAGATAAGTATCTGGTGCGAAGAATTCCGGTTTGGACGGTTGGGGTACTTTGGAGAATTGTGATTCCTTTTGGGCCCGAGGACGTGGCGAATTAGTGCTTTTCGACGCCGGATTCTTGAATGGCTTCGGTCTTGTGGTCGGTTTCCGTATCTGCGCGTACGTTCGACAAAGCGGAACCACCGAAGAAATTGGCGGGCGGGTGATTAATGGTGATGGGGCGATGTTTCCGCGAATGGCTTTGGATAATAGCCCGCGGGATAGACGAAGGGAAGCCAACTTGGGCTAAAGGAAAGAATGTCCGTCTTCTAAAATATTAATAGGCGAGAAAAAAAAGATAATAAAAAGAAAATAGTGATGAAATTAAGAAATCAACGGATCTAGTGGAGGGACATTCCAGAAATGACTCACGGTGAGTAAAACTAAAGCGAATAAAAATGAAATCCGGAAAAGTTCATGTCATGGAGTGGAGTCAGAGAGCGAGATGACTGGGGGAGGAGAAGAAATACGAATCGAAGATTTGATTGATTTGATTGTCACAGAGCCTCTTGCACATGTGGCGGATCAACCTTTCAGTCTGTAATTGGTTGCCTTTGGAAAGCTTTATGTGGTTTGCATAATTTGACCATTTACAATACACTCTGTAACTGTCTTTTTGATTTGTCCTTTTCGTAGTGTTTTTTATTTTATTCTTTTTGTATTTATTCAGAGTAGCTTATAAAACTTTGCTTGCTTATAGCCCCTCCCCGTTCCAAAAAGGTATCCCATTTCCAAAGATTTCCAACCCTTACGAGCTCCCTCCTAAACTTGAAACAATTTGACTCCTTCACACTAAAACCCTAGAATAGAAAGAAAAAGAAAGGAAAAAAAAAAAAAAAATTGGAAAAAAAAAAAAAAAAAAAAAAAAATAATAAATCAGAACAATGACTCAATGACTGGCAAAGAAGGTGGAAGTATAGAATGAAACTAATGGAGTTTGCAATGATATATAGTCACAGGATCATAACTTAACAAAGGAAAGGGATGGGTGTCTACACAGAGGACGCGTATTCAGATCTCTGAAACGCCGAAGAAAAGCATAACCAAAAACTTTACAAATCCTTATTTAATCTGCTTAACGGTGCGGCATGGGGAATCATGAGAGGTGGGAGGTAACCATGGAAATGCGTTCAAACGCTGCCTCCATGTTGTGACAGAAGTAAGAGAACCGGCTAACTGCAGCCTGAGAATCGCATTCAACGACCAGCTCGAACGCAGACTTCTCAGAGCCAATACCCTCGAAGGGAGCATCGGAGACCTCACCATGAGTGGGAGCCGGGCCATCAGCGAACAGAGCAAACGCGGGATCCGACTCATCGAACTCGACATCAGGGTTCTCGACACCGAAGTTGGCATTCTTAGGTTCTTCCACCGCCGGAGCACGCTCAAAAACGGGAACCTCACTCTTGGGGTTCGACACCTCTGGGAGGTAGTCTCCGAGACCGGAAGACTTGCCAGACAAGAATTCCGCGTCAAGAACAGGCGGCTCGGGGACCTCAAGAACAGCGAAGACCGAAGCGTTGGTGTAGTTCATATCGATACCCGAGTTCCAACCACCGTTGTTCATACCCATGGTAGCGACATCAAGACCTTGGTTAGGGACAACAACCATGCCGACCTGGGAGTTCTGTTGCATAGCGAATTCCTGAGCGTTGTGGCCGTGGCCAGCATCCTTGGGAACATTGGATTGCATGGGTGGCTGAGCCATAGCTTGCTGGTGCTGGGGCTGCGACTGCAGCTGCTGAGGCTGCTGTTGCTGGGGGGATTGGGTCTGACCCGAGGCAGACATTCCGTTCATAGGCATCTCATCCAAGAACTGAGAGAAGTTGGGTGACGAGAGCAGCATCCGGGCAAGGTCGGTAAGGCGAGCGTTCTCCTCATACAGAGCACGGTTCTGCATGCGCAAATCGTGGGCCTCATTGGTTCTCGCGGCGACTTCGCTTTCAAGCTGGCCGATGTATTCTACAGGGGATCAGTAAACCAGACGATAGAAAAACGGTGGTGGTCACATACCCTTTCTCCGGGATCGGAAAGCGCGAGCGGAAACCTTATTGCGAAGCTGACGGCGTTCCTTGCTGCTCAGCTTCTTACCTTCTTCACTAGCCAACAGCCTCTCGTCCTCATCCATATCTTGCTCGTCCTTCTTGGCCTTAGCCATCTGTGGAAGGCCTGAAGGACTAGGAGAGTCGGATGGTGAGCTCATGCCGCTGCCCTGTCTCATTTGCTGCAGCAGACGAGAAATACGTTCCTCGACGATCGGGTTTGTGTTCCGAGGGGCCTGAGCTTGAGGAGCTGCGTTGTGCTGCATCTCCTCCATGCGGCGCTGCTGCTGCTGCTGCATCTGTTGCTGGCGCATCATCTCATGGTGTTTTTGTTGAGCCGCCTTGGCCATCGCAGCCTGCTGCTGGTGCATTCCCGGATACATACGACCGACCTGGGTAGACGGACCAACGGGAACCACCTCCTGGCCACCAAGAGCGCTGGGATCCACATATTGGCTCTTGTTGGGGTTGGGAGAAAAGAAATACCCAGGAACCGCACCCATGTTGTCAGACTCCAGGTCCATCTCCGAAGGGTTACGGCTAGGGATTGCGTTGAAATCGAGCGATGCATCTTCACGCTTCAGCTGGGTACCAGCGAACATTTCACCATTCATCATATAGCCCGGACTCGCGCCACCATAGTTCATGCCGTTCATCTGATTGTTGAAAGTCATTGCTTGTGCCAGGGCACCTGGTGGGAGACCGGTCTGTTGCTTATGTTCATCGTACTGATGGCTGGGGCCTTGATATGCGATCGGCGGTGATTGCGTCGTGGCGGCGAAGTTCGCACTACGGAGGTCGCTAGCGCCAAATTCTGTGGGAACCGAGGGTTGAGCCAGAGCAGCCTTTGGCCTAGCTGGTTCTGATGATGTGTATGCGAGTTGGTCGAGGTTGAGGAAGGTATCGATGTCTTGGTCGAATGTCGACGGTGCGACCACCGGATGTTCCGCTAATGTGGCCATTATTGTGAGATGTGATCCTCTTTTGCGGAAGAGCGAGTGTGTTGATTTCGATAAGAATTTTTACAACCCGATCGAGTAAGAAGAACCTGGTGGAAATCGATCGGTCGGGGTGTTGATAGCGAGAGACGGGGAGTGGAGGTAGCGAGAGTCTAATAAAGGGGATTTGAAGCAAACGAGGCAACAACGGGAAACAGGCTAAGCACAAGAAATGATAATAAACCCACGGTACGCAGTGAGTGGGGGGGTGAAGAAATAAGAAAAAAATAAAAAATTGGGATGGTTTGTGTAAACAGTAAGATCGACGATAATAATGGTTAGGGAAGAGATAGGAAGATGGGAAAACAGATGGGAACCAGTTTAAGGGAAGTTGGTAACAATTAGGGGTGTTGGTGTAAGGGAAGTGAAGAGATGGAGTTCGCGCCAGGCAAGAAGTGGGAAAGGGAGGCGCCAGGGGAAAAGAACTGAAAGTGGGACGTTTCTCCACGCCAGGAATAGAAATCAGGTAAAAAGACCGCTTGCGCGTCCTCCGCTGACTCAGCGTTCAACTCCGCTGCTGGCCCGCTCGTTGGCACGTTGTAATTGGTTGACCAAAAACCATTCTAGGGTTCTGGGAGATTGTACCCTACACGGGAATCCACTTCAAATGTTCCCTGACTTTTAACTCCAGCTACTAAACCACTGAAAGTGGGCATACAGACGAAAAGGGATCTTCGATAAGATCTAATGTTTGTTTACTGACCGTTTAAACTAAGTTTCTTATTATTTTTTTTTTATTATTTCTTTTCAAAAGATGATTATCATCTCGAATACTGTGGTTTATAATTCATTCATTGGTAGGACAGACAACAATCAAATTCTCTGCAAGTACTCAAAAATCATACGTCGATAGGTTCTACTTCAACTTCCCCGGGCCTAAAACTAGTAATGCTTTAACATGTGGTCAGGTGTATGCCAATGTGATGAATGAAAAAAAAAAAAAAAAAAAAAAAAAAAAAA
>ML742486.1:0-13556 GCA_009193465.1 Aspergillus avenaceus
TTTTTCTTTCCTCTTTCTCCCCTCACATTGAGGTTACGTACAAGTCCCCCTCGCGACGCTCGTTTATAGGTTGATCGTCTGATGTATGTATTCGGTACCCCCTTTGGCCAATTCGCTGCAGTTTCCTGCGCTTCTCACCAGTCCCTCCCCTCGACTTATAACCTTTCTCCCCAAGCTCCTCGCTTCGGTAATCATCCAATCGCGACGGCAAACTTTGCTTTTTCCTATCATTCGACCTGTCCGTTAAATCTCCGGTTCTAATGAAACTCCCGCGTTAGGTAGCCACGGTTCTGCCGTCCTGCTGCACTCTACGTCGTGTCGTGCATCTTGTCAATTATGCGCATTGGTTAGTGTCGCCATCTAGGGATCTCGAATCAACATGGACAAAACACCTCAGCGGCGAAGTACCGCTTCGGTGAAGTCTAGTACTCCATCATCACTGCGACATTGCTTATATCCTTCCATGGCCGCAGCTGCCTCAAACGGCAACATATCCCCGAGACAAAGGCCAAAATTGAAACGTTGGTGTTCCCGGCCATTTCTCTTGAATTTTCTTGCAAGGGATAGCAGAATTGTACTAACCGAAAATTTTGTGCGCCACACAGAGAGAGCCGATCCATCTAAACCTGCTGCACTCACTCGGGTCAAGAGAAGGAGTAGAATGGATTCCTCGTCGCAAATGGATACAGGTTCGAAACATGCCTATCTGATGCCTTGACTATTCTAATCGCGATACAGATATGCCATGGCCGAATGGTACACCGTCCATGACCGGCTCCCCCAAGGCACCCTCTCAAAACTCCAGATCAAGTATGTATATGGGAACGGAGTTACAGGCTCAGAATTGCGTTCTTTTGAAATTTCTGGCAGTGCTAACATGATGGGCTAACCTAGAAACTCCCGAATTGACCTCGGCATCCCATGTGAATCCTTCCTCGTCTTTGTTGCAGGATCTCTTAAGAGAGCAACGTGCGACTCGTGGGTCGCGGGGAACAGCATCGGAAGATTTCGAGGACAATTCACCCCGTACGCCTCGTACCCCGGGCCGGTCGCGTGCCAATTCGCAATCCCAGTCTCAAGAGGAGCCGGGCTCCGAGAAACAACGCAAGATCAATAACGCGTTGGCATCGGGCCTGAAACACCCACGGGAAATGGGAATGAGAGAAATGGATCAGGTAGGTGGTCGTGCCCTTGTCACGGCAAGAGGCCGGAGCTAATTTCTTGCTAGTATATCTCGAAAATCAACAAACAAAACTTCGATCTCAAACTCGAGATCTTCCACCGTGCACAACAAATGGTAGTCCTGGAGAAAAGGTTGGAACGAATGCTTGATATGGAAGAAGAGCTTCAGCGAATGAGGGAATTGGAAGATGAATTACAAGAATTACGCGATGCCGAGGAAGACAATCAGCGACTACGCGAGTCCAACGAGCAGTTGCGGCAGGAGATCGACAAACGTGACCAAGCTGTGACCGAAGCAGTAGACTTGATTTGTCAGCTTGAAGGAAGAATTGAGGAATTGGAGGTGGCCGGAGATTGTTCAAGGCCTTCTACCGCTCGACCCTCTACTCGCGATGAACCAGATGTCGCAACTCCCAGGCCACTACCTGCTGTCGAGATTCCCGAGCGGAGGTCCTCCAAGCAAGGTGGCTTGTTCGCCGACGAGCAACGTCGAAGATCCTCGGGCTCACGTCATCTCAAAAGAGCCCCGTCGTTCCTTCAGGCAGAAAGTAAAAACACGGCCGCGCTACGAAGTGTCTACAGTCCCGCCGATGATCATTCCCGTTCTGGAATGAGTGTGCTTTCGCAATCCGAAAGCTTCCATTCCATCAACGACACTGGTGAGCCTGATTCACCAAGGCTTAGTGCACTGAGTGAGTGTAGCGAACTCCATGTGAGTGATCTTTCTGGGGTAGAAGCCGATTTCGATGAACTTGAAATCCCCATTCGCAGGAGGGAGTCCGCGGCAGCTGCCTCCGTTTTCACTATACCGGCCAGAGGTGCTCACGAGCATGGTCACCGTAACCTTACTGGGCAGGCTCCACCGCAGCAAGACGTCGCAGATACTCCGAGAAGGAAAAATCGTTCTGCGCTGGATGCGTTTAAGAGTAGTGATAAACCAAGCTTTGAAAGTGATTCATTCGGCAACAGCTCTAGCCAACAGAGGCAGGTTGATAGTGTATTTGGTAGCTCAAGGCTACCTCCTACCCCTGACACGATGAGTACAGCATATGCATTTGGCGCGAACGGGTCAAATGGTAGTGGAGCTGAAAAATGTCAATTAGATCATCCCCTGGCCCTCAGAAGAGGGTTGCGGCGCCCTCGCTCAGCAGAGGAACTCGTCCCCAGGCGGAGCTCCGGTAATAACAGAATAGAGGGCACAGACACTAACATTAGCGAGGTTATGCACCCAAGAGTCAGTGCAGACGAGGAAGACGAGACGCCCGCTATATTCCCTCTGAATAGCATCTCATCCAAGATGAATTACTTTAATAACCAAGGAGTTGTCGACAGAACCCATTTCGGCTACTATAAGGACGGTGTGTTACTCAATGAAGACGGACTTGAGGAGGTTCTATCGAAACTAGAGAAGGATTATTATTCACCACCGAAGCCCATCGAAGCTGAAGAGCCGCCGGTGCACACGCCATCTGGGTCGCCTCCTCTTACACCTCAAGACTGGGTCGAGGCTGCTAAAACCGACAACCGGCCTCGGAAGAAATACCCCCGCGCTCCAACCATAGGCCCGGTTCCTCCGCCACGACTTGCCGGTGCTAGAGCTCCAAGCCAATCTTCATTCCTTGGACGTCGCCATAGTGTCGATTCTAATGTCCAGGATATTCCGGGTATACCTACCCTTGATATAGGTTCATTAGAACCGGCTCGCCAACCCGAGCCCGACCCAGAGCCTCGCCGGCGGATCAGCTTCCGTCCTCGCTTTTTTGGACGTTCATCAACCTCCCGCCGTCTTCAACCATCTCCCATGCCCGATGGCGCAAATGAGGGCAATGAGGCACCATCCCCGGTAGTTCCGAAGACTCGGCAATTAGGCTCTTCGAAGCCTTCAAACGGAGACCAGACTGAGAAGCCAATGACTTCGTATGACAATGCCCGGTCATTTGGTCCAACGTATTCCGACTCGTACAATGACGAGAACCCAAAACCTCTCTCCCATTCCTTCACAGAGTCCAATCTTCTGGCAAGTAGTAATGCGAACCAGCCGTCCTCTAATGGCAAAGGACACAAGAGGCGCAGCTCCCTTGGAATTATTGGTTGGATGAAAGGGGCCAGCGGACTTGGATCCCACAGTAAGAAATCCGACTTCGATAGTTCAGTGATGTCCACTCAATCCTGCGGGTCGGTTAAGGACAGAACGTCCTCTCGTTTGACAAAAGAGCACCTTGCTGCGAACCCCGAGATTCGGGATCCTAATCTTGCCTCCATGCACGTTGCAGTTGAGGATTTTGCACCCAATGCCAGCCGCATATCTTGGGTAACCGGCGAAGAACCGTCACGACGTCCACGATATATGGATCGGCGCCGCCGGGCTTAACCAGCTCGAGTGGCTTCCGTCACCACAAACAATGAATGCCGAAAAAAAAAAAAAAGACGAACTGTCACTACTACCCTACATCTTTACTTTGTTTAATGCATTACGATACCCCACGAGTTATAGTCTAACGGATGGCATGGATTGTACTACTATTTGCACGAGTTTCATGCACAGGAAGTTAGGGTTTCACTGGATCTCCTTTGTCTTATTTGGTATCTAGCTGGCAACGATACCCTCCCATCCATGGGCTTTTTATTACGCCAATTGGCTCGTCGCTCCTTACTCAATTTTTTTTACCCTATTGTTTGACTAGTCACTCGTTTCTTGTCTGTTTCTTACTATGTTTCTTGGTAATAACTCGCGATGACTTATGTTTTGTCATGTTTGCATCTTGGGGGATCTCATTCGTTAGCATTGTCTTTTTACGCAGGGCGTTCTTTTGTGCACTTTAATGAAGTTAAGGATATGTATGAACTATATCTAGTCACTAAAATTATTATGCTGTTCTTCAAGTTACCAATGAATCTCAAGTACCTCTAAGGTAAGCGCATGTCATTACACTAGATTGATTGGTAAATATATGTGACAGGATCTATCTAACCGATGCAGTTTATTACCCTCCAACTCCATTTTTAAATACCCACGCCCAAGTCCTTCCATCCGTATACAAAGCGCCATAAAAGTCAAGTCAGGGAGCTTGAGGAAAGAACACAAATACAGAAAAAGAAGAAGACTATTTAGTACCAATTATTCCCGGCCTCGCCCAACTTCTTCCCCTTAGGATTCATCGAGATAATCCTCTGGCCGGGCAGAGTATCATCCGTGATAGCGGACTCGAACGTCCCCGAAATACTCCTCTTCCCCATCACGGCGAACGAATCGTACCCCTCCCCTCCCTCGGAGCCGTTGATAGCGGCCCACTCCCTCGACAGACGCGGCGAGCGTCCATCGCCTAGGTCACTCCACCGCGTGACGACGATAGCATGTCGGAAGAGCATGGTGTTGGCGTTACTTCTGTCCTCGGTGAGTTTGACCTCGACCAGGTATTCGGATGGACATTCGGGGCAGCGACGCATGGGACGACATTTGCCGCAAAGGGAGGCTAGGGCGTTGGGGTTGTGGGCGCGACCGTGGTACATGTCTTTTGCGCGGTGTTCGAGACCCTGTAGGCCGGCTGTGGTGCGGGGGGCGGGGATGTGGGATAGGGCGCATTTGCAGACGTTCATGAGCTCGCCGTCGCGCCAGTGCGCGCAGACTGAGAAGTAAGGCCAGTAGTCGTCGCGCGAGTAGAGGAGGAGACGCTGTTGGCTGGGGGTGAGGCTTGGGTTTGCGAAGCAGGTGCTCACGACCCGCATGAGCAGTCGGCCCTGGTGGATGTGGTACCGGGTGTGATGGGACCAGCCGTCGCGGCGCCAGCGCCGGGAGAGGGATTCGGGGGCGATGCCGTAGCGGGGGCCGAAGCGGGAAGCCCGCATGACGAGCTGGTAGAAGGTGAAGTGGAGGACGCGGCCGTGGGTGATGCGATGGCGGGGTGCGGGCCGCGCGGCATTGCGCATGTTCGGGCAGTTGAAGAGCGGGTTGATCACGTCTGCGGGCTGGAGCTTTTCGCGGCCTTCTTGGGTCCGTCGGTGGAACCTTCCGCAGGGGAAGCAGAGGAGGTGGTGAGGGTATAGTCTGTCTTGGGAAGCGAGGAAGTCTGCCCTGGAGTCGTTGTTCTCGGGGAGACGCAGTGCTATCCAGGGCGCCGGACCGAGCCGGGACAGGAGGGTTTTGGTGGAGAAGGCGAGACTGACTCGTTCGCCGGGGTTCAGGTATTCGCATACATGGGCCCAGAGATCCGGTGTTAAGCTTGCGATCAGGGGCTCGCCGGGCGGACGATTATCGACTTCGTAGTGCTGCGCGTTGGGGTCGGATGGGTCTAGACCTCCGACGCCGATGGCGTGGAGGATTGCAGTGTGGTCGCGGCTTTCGCCTAGCTGTGCGTCTTTGTTCTGGTTCGCTTCTTGGTACTTGAGCCGGTGGGCTTGCAGGGGAGCCAGCGACGGCATTTCCGGGACGTCATCGTTGGATTGTAGACCTGCTCGTAGATTCGGGGTGGACGCACTGTAGCCCTTTCGGAGGACCTGGCGGGATTTCTTCGGTCGCAGGGCACCGGCGAAGAAGGCCCGGAAGCCACCGCGCCTTTCTCCGGGGCTTTCAGCAGACATTGGAGGAGGAATTGGCAATGGCGAGAAAAGGTATAGGAGGTAATTGGAATTGGATGAAAGCAGAAAATGTTTACGGGCTGACCACGGGATCATGTGATCGGAGCTTACCCAAGACGGTTACGTCAGCTGTACTTTTTTATGGTTCGTATCCAATTTGCATTAGGGCTACAGAAGTATACAGCCTTGATCAGACATTACACGATATCACTGGACACAAATGCAAAAAGAACGCTCATGAAGCTGCGCCAAATCAGGTTTATCTTTTTTTGTTATACACGCTTAAGCGAAGCGCTTCTCCACGGTCTTCCAGTTGATGACATCCCAGATGGCCTTGAAGTACTCGGCCTTGCGGTTCTGGTATTGGAGGCTGTTGGCGATGTTAGTTTCATTATGTTTGAGTTTCGAATAAGACGAAACTTACTAGTAGGCATGCTCCCAAGCGTCAATGCCGAGAAGGGGCTGGAATTGTCCAATAACGGGGTCCTGGTTCTGTTTGGGATTAGTCATGTGTCGATATGCGAAGGAGAGAGCGCAGGTGGGTAACATACAGCATAGGTCTTGATGCCAACGCTTCCGGTCTGCTTGTCCTTGACGAGCCAAGCCCAGCCGCTACCCTGGATGCCAGCCAAAGCAGTGTTCATCTTGTTCTGGAACTCCTCCAGACTGCCGAAGCTGCTCTCGATGGCCTTGGCCAAAGCGCCAGATGGGGGCTCACCACCACCCTGGCTCTTGGGAGCAAGGTTCTCCCAGAAAAGGGTGTGGTTGATGTGACCACCACCGTGGAAGTTGATCAGGGGCTTGAGGGAGATCTGGGTCGAGATGTCCTGCTTGTGAACAGCCTCCTGGAGCTGCTCAATGGCAGTGTTGTAGCTGTTGACATAGGTCTGGTGGTGGTTCTTGTGGTGAAGCTCCATGATCTTGCCGGAGATGTAGGGTTCCAGCTCGCCATAGTCGTCTGCGGTCGAGTTAGTCAATTTCTCACAGACCATACACATTTCGGGATTGCCCGATAGGACATCGAGGTCACTCGTCATTTGCGCCGAACAGACAACTCGGGTACTGGTTTCATCGAGTCACTGGATCGACAAGGGACACATTGATGACCGTAGAAGAGAAAGGGATGCATACAAGACAAGTCAGGAAGAGTAGCCTTGCCGCGGGCAAAGGTCAAACCCGCAACACCGGCAGCCTTGGGAGTAGCCGAAGCCCCGGCACGAAGAGCGGTACGAGTAGAGGTACGAAGGAGAGTGGCAGCCATGGTGGGTATAAAATAAACTAGATTTACTTTTAACTTTCTTTTCCAAATATTCAAGTTGGATACAATTGATGTAGATTTACCTGGGGGGGAGATAGAGAGAGGAGAGTTGAAGAAAAAAAGAGAGAGGAAAACGAGGTAGAAATAACCGGAAGGGAGAAAGTTGTCGATGCAACGAACGTCATTGTTGCTCTTTTCCTTCGGGGATTGAATTTTCCCCGCCCCGAATTGTCCGGTTTGCGCTCCACTAATGAATCAACTTCCGGACACGCACTCTCTCGTTTATACACACTCATACACTCTCCAAAAAGCAGCGCTGAGCTAATCCGTTTCAAGCTTCCCGTAGAAATGTTATCCGTCAAATGAATCGATCTTCTTTCCCATCTTAGCTATCTTAGCTCCCTTCATGACATCTATATAATTGTTTCACTACCATTCCCAATCACTTCTTTTATGGCTAGGTCCGTCCTAGCCAGATTTGAGTGAAATTCTCTTCTTCAACCCCTTCCGATCATGGACTCCGATTCACCGCCGCCTTCGCCATCCGCCGGCCAAAAACGCAAGATTGACGATATGAGCTCCGACGAGGAAGATTTTCGCCCTACCATGGGCTTTCGCGGTTTCGCGCGAGCACAGTCACGCTCCGAATCACCTCCTTCATTTGGTGGACTAGGAAGTAACCGTCGTAACCCCCGAAATAACAACATGCAGTCAGCAACTGCCGGCAGAGGTGCCAGCAATGGAGGGAAGGGGATGGCGGGTGGAAACTCCTTCGCCGCGCGCATGATGGCAAAAATGGGCTACGTGGAAGGACAGGGTCTGGGTTCAAGTGGTCAGGGTATTGTCAATCCGATCGAAGCACAGGCCCGACCGCAAGGTGCTGGCTTGGGTGCCGTCTCAGAAAAGACAAAACAGGCCCGGGAGGAGGAAAAACGGGCTGCAGCTCTACGGGGTGAAGAGATAGAAGACAGTTCCGATGAGGAACGAAAGAGGCGGCGGAAGAAGAAGGAGGATCGCAAACGAGAGTCTCGAAGCGGCACCGGTACCCCGATCCCACGCGCGAAGCCTCAATTTCGGACCGCTCGAGAAATGGAAGAAGATATGGTTGGCTTGGAAGTGCCGAACGTGCTGAAGTCATTGATCGATGCTACCGGAAAGGACCAGAAGGTGTTGACCTCCACGGCTGGCTTGATGACCCCTTCGGATTTCGTTAAACCAGGTGAGGGAGAAGCTTTGAAGATCGCACAACGAGCACGCCACGACTTGGAAGCATTTGCGGACGAATGGAAGGGGTTGACAGATAGGAAGAATTACATTGAAGTAGAAGAGGCTCAGATTGTGGAGCAGATGGATACCCAACAGCTGCGAGCGGACCAGTTGGCGGAACTAGTTGCAGCCCTCGGAGGCCTTGAAGTCTACCAAGATGATAGCACCCGCGGTCGATTTGATGAGGTAACCGATAAGCTCGAATCCATGGAGATCAAGTATCGAAATGAAATAGATGAGTATCGCTTACCCGAAACGGCCGTCGCAGCCATTCATCCTCTGTTTCGCCAGGCGATGGAAGAATGGGAGCCTCTCAAAGAGCCGACATTTCTTGTATCGAATCTTCGTCGCCTTCAACCCCTCTTGTCTCGAAAGAAGAACGACGAACAAAACCAGCGGCAGTCTACATCACCTTACGAAAGTATGATTTACACGTTATGGCTACCTCGTGTGCGCTCGGCACTTCTTAACGACTGGGATGTTTATGACCCCAAGCCGGCCACATCTCTGGTTGTCGCCTGGAAGGATATTATACCACAATTTGTGTTGGCAAATGTTCTCGATCAACTTGTGGTCCCCAAGCTCACCGGGGCTTTGAAAGAGTGGAAGCCCAGAAGTAGCAGCCGTCGTCATGCATCTTCACATCACAGCTCTCGATTCCCATGGTGGCTCTTTACATGGTTACAGTACCTCGACGAGCGCCACACGAACCCGAAACAGCCCACCGGTCTCCTGTCAGACGCAAAGAGGAAGTTCCGCGTGGTCTTGGATTCATGGGATCTGAGCAGAGGACTGGTCGACGGTATCAACCTCTGGCGAGATGCACTAGGCTCAGAGTTCGACATATGTCTACGCAACCATCTCTTACCCCGATTTGGCCGTCGTCTCCGCGAAGATTTCGAAGTAAACCCACAGGACCAAGATCTTGCTCCATTAGAAGACATCTTCAAATGGAAGGACTATTTCAAACCCAACGTCTTCGGTCTACTACTAGTGGCCGAGTTCTTCCCCAAATGGCACAACATCCTGTACATCTGGCTGACAAACGACCCGAATTACGAAGAAGTCGGCGAGTGGTTCTCATGGTGGCGCGCTCAAATCCCCGAAGAGGTCAATGAGCTCACCATCGTAGACGACGAATGGAAGAAGGGTCTGCGAACAATGGACCTGGCCTCCCAACTGGGCGACCGTGCCGCCTCAGAGCTGCCACCCCCGTCTGGCACCGCACAGCCGATTCCCGAGGAGAAGCCTCACGTCCGCACAGAAGAGCCCTCTGCAAAAGCACCCCGCAAACCCAAGGTCGTCGAAGAGATTGCCTTCAAGGATATTCTCGAATCCTGGTGCGCCGAACAAGGCCTCATCTTGCTACCTTTGCGGGAGGCGCATCCGCAAAACGGTCAGCCCTTGTTCCGAATCACCGCCAGCGCCACCGGGAAGGGCGGCGTGGTTGCCTTCGTCCAGGGCGATGTGGTCTGGGTGCGGAGCAAAAAGTCAAAGGATGTATGGGAACCCATGGGCCTGGAAGACCAGCTTGTAGAACGTGCGGAGAGCAGATGATCCAAGTATTCTATCTCATAGAAAGCATGCTTATACTTATGTACATTTGCAAGATACCTTAATTGTTACTTTTTTTGGAATCCATGATTTACAAATACCAATATAAGCAGTTTCATGATCCATCACTTAATTACAGCCCTAACCACATGACCACAAACAAAACAAGCAAACATCAAACATCAAACTTCCTCCGCACCACACTATTACACTACCCATTTACATAACAATCTTCTAAACCATCATTCAACAAACATCCGATGTGGTGTAATGGTTAACATCGCTGTCTCTCACACAGCAGCTCGGGGTTCGATTCCCCGCATCGGAATAACTTTTTGTTTTTCCCCCTTAACTCTACTTACTACTTACTACTCTATACAGCATACTATCAAGGGGATCTAGAATCCTATATATAAGTATTCTAGGCTAGGACAGTTTCATCCGAGGGTATACTGTTTGGCCCCTTTTTGTTGAAACATGATGTAATGTCATCTGGGATAATATCCGGATCATCCCATAGTGTTCAGGCCCTTGGGTGACACCACTAGGTATGCATGGGAACTTGTGGGACGTTGGATCTGCATGCAGATCGTATGATTTCTTCAGTTATATAAGTAGGGAGTGCCTTTCTCCGCTTTTTTGGCCTCTGGGAGCGTTCTGTAGCTGGTCCATTCAGTTATTGATTACTTTGTTGATTGTCGAATCAAGCCAAGCTATGAATGGAATGCAGTTGTATATGTATATGCATTGTGTTTCTTATTTATATAAAGACATATATACCAGAAGTACCTGATTTCATGATCGGGTATCCCAAAAAGACACTCCACCGCCGAGTTGGCCCGTACCCAGAACCCCATGATGTGAAAAAAAGAGAAAATGGCAGAGCTAAAGAAACAACAAACGCTAAACCGCAGTAATCATCCCAAAAAAGCAAATATATAAGTTGGTGCCCTTATTTCTTGTAACCATGCAATTAATCTTCTTCTTCTATCTCATCACTAGGGTCGGTCCAGCCTCGGGACATCTCGACAGCCTTTTGCCATTGGTTGTACATCTTCTTGCTCTGCGCCGTGGAGAGAACTGGTTTGAATGTTGTGCGGTTGGCGCGGTTCATGTTCTTGAGTTCGCTGAACTCGCGCCAGATATCAACTGCAAATCCTGCTGCAATGGCAGCTCCCAGCGCAGTAGTCTCGTGCATAGCGGGGCGTTCGATGGGAATCTGAATAACATCTGCTTGGGTCTAAAGGGACAGGGTTAACACACGGCTCACCAAAGAAAGAAAACAAGAATGATAAACTCACCTGCATGCAAATGTCTGAGTTACTCATACCACCATCGACCGCTAATTCCGACAATTTATGTCCGCTGTCCATTTCCATTGCGTCGAGAATTGCCTTGGTTTGGAAGCAGGCAGCTTCCATAGTGGCACGTGCAATGTGCCCACGTTGAGTGTGTTGAGTGATTCCAACTTAACTAAATCAGTACACGATCAATCCGAGCTCGTAATGCAAAGACTTACAAATTGTTCCCTTAGCATCGTCGATCCAGTAAGGCGCAAAGAGACCACTGAAAGCTGTGACGAAGACGCACCCTCCGCTGTCCGGGACAGTAGCCGCAACCTCACTGACCTTCCGCGAATCACGGAAGAAACCCATGTTGTTCATCAGGAACGAGACACCGCTACCGGCCACGGCCACACTGCCTTCAAGAGCATATACAGCCTTACGACCTTTACCCAACTGGAAGCCAACTGTGCTAAGCAAGCCATGTTTGGAAACCACCGGCTCTTCGCCAACATTATATAGGAGGAAACAACCCGTGCCGTATGTGTTTTTGGCTGAACCGGGAGTGAAGGCACAATGACCAACTAAGGCCGCGGATTGATCGCCCAAGCAGCTAGTGATCCGAACGCCGTCGAGGGGTCCTCCTCTAACCCATCCATACCCCTCCGGGTCGGAAGAAGGAAGGATCTTGGGAAGCCGGATCTTGTTTCTGTCTATGCCAAAGAATTTCAACAGGTTGTCATCATACTCGAGAGTCTTAAGGTTCATGAACATTGTTCGGGAGGCGTTTGTCACATCTGTCACCAGCTGCCCGCCCTCAGGGCCGCCGTTTAGGTTATAGAGCAGCCACGTATCAACGGTGCCAAACGCAAGTCTCCCCTCGTCATAGGCTTTCCTAACTTCCGGCAGATTCCGAAGCATCCATACTAAGGTGACGGAGGAGGGATAGGTGGAGAGGGGGAAACCACAAATGTTCTTCAAATCGTCCGCTCCGTCGTGGGACTTCAATTCTCGAACCAAGCCCTTTGTCCTAGTGTCAGGCCAGGCGATAGCATTGTGCAGGGGTTCACCAGTTTCCCAGTCCCACACAAGCGTTGTCTCTCTTTGGGTGGTGATACCGATGGCCTCGATCTCGTCCGGTGAATGACCGAGAGCCATGAACGACTTCATCGCTTCTTCGATGCAGGTATAAACGGAATCCACCAAATCAAATGGATCTTGTTCGTGCCATCTATTGGGAGGAGGAAAGTCTATGGTGAGCGGAGAGGAAAACCGTGACCAATCAAAGGGAGGAACTTACCCTGAACGCTCATGAATTTGCCGAAATTCATTCTGGTACTTGGCGACAGGAACACCGGTACAGTCGAAAATAATGAAGCGAGAGCTCGTGGTGCCTGTGTCAATTGCACCGATGAATCGATCATGAAGGCTCGCTCCCCGACGGCTCTCATCGGGTTGCAGGATGGAGCGATTGCCATCCTGTGTTTGATAGGCGTGAATATCAATTTGAGGTTGTTGTTGCTCATGCTCCTCGACCAGAGCATCAAGGTCGGACATATCAAAAGGGTTCCTCATTGTGAAAATTTTGTGCAGTGACGCAAAATATCTAAATAGGGTCGCCAGCCTGAATGCTTTAAAGGAGGGAGTAAAAGCACTGGGCGCGAAGAGAAAGAAAGCGGGGGGAAAAGGGCGATTTGATTGGTGCAAAAATAGACGATGGTTAAAGCGGAAGGAAATTTACGTCCCTAATCCGGTACTTAAAACGGAAGGGAGAGAGAGAGAAAAAAAAATAATAATAAAGTGGGAGGTAGAGGGGGAAAAATGGTGGAATTGAGACTACGAAAGCAGGTCGGTGCGTTGGTTGGTGGCGGGGTTGTTCTTGATAATGTTACAAAAGTTGGTCGGAGCAGATGACGTACTAATGACCGGAGCTCGGGTGGAGGAAAAAAGGTGAAAAATAATAGGGTCACGATAATGAGGATAATCTGGAGGATTGATTTAAAAAAAAATATGACGGTAATTATGTTTTCTTGGTCGCCAAGAAGAGATTGAAAGTGGATTGGAAGATGGAGAGGTATGAGGTCACTGACTGCGCTATAACGGAGTGGCGAGTGAGGAAAGAGGAGGAAAGGAAAGAGCAGAATAATATCATCGAGAGAAACAAACGGGAGAGGAAACCGGAGACTCTTTATCCAACGAGGTGGATCTTACCCAGCGCGGAGGTTAAGGATTACTATTAGGTATGCATAAGCTTGGAGATAATCCATTTTATTTTATTTTATTTTATTTCCCCGTGATCTGTTTTATTATAATTTTTTTACTTATATTTTTTTTTAATGGTGCAGGTCCCCCTACTATCTGCGATCACCTTTTTTTTTTTAATTTTTTTACTTATATTTTTTTTTAATGGTGCAGGTCCCCCTACTATCTGCGATCAC
>ML742487.1:0-13539 GCA_009193465.1 Aspergillus avenaceus
AAACACCCCTATCGGCCAGCCAAGAAACAGGGCCAATTGTTCAACTGCATTCGGATGTGACCAGTGCCATGGAAATTTGATTCTCCGTTTTTTTATTTAAATTTTCTTTTTTTTTCTTTTTTTTTTTCGGTTCCATTCCTTTTTCTCCTAATCTCTGAGCCACCCGAACGCATTGGCCGATCGCAGATAGTGGGGTTTCCAGGAGCACACCCGCTCCTATCTAACCAATGATGAAACAATCTCTCCATATCGAGAGAGGATTATCCAACACAGTACACGCATCCCAACTCCTGATCGATCCTTTTCCCCCTTGCACTCTCCCGTAAAGGAAAGGCAGTAAGATACGGATACGAATGGTTTCAATACCATCGGAATCATCTTTTGACCATTTGATTGTTGTTTTTTGTTATCATCGTGATGTCTCGGTTAATCTGCTGGGGATGTCAACCATTGTCAACCAACCACAGGACTTTCTCATCTGTTTCTCGGACCTTGAGAGGGGGTTAGTTCTCGGCATTCCCAGACAGGATCTAGAATACCAGTTAGTGGAGACCTCGGCGTCGTCATGGTCGACATTTCGCCCTGAAGTATCACCAATAACCGTCTCCAGAGTGGAGTCCGTTGCGCCCCCTGGAAACCTTGAAACGTTGAAAAGCTCCGAGTTACGGGGATTCCAGCCATGGGTCGATTCTCTCTCTCTCTCTCTGTCTGTGTGTGTGTGTGTGTGTGTGTCTGACTCTTATCATGAATCTGAATCATTCCCCGCTGACCACTTCTTGTAATCTCTAACCAATCATTTTTGTTGATCTTCTTTATGGTGCCCGGAGATACTAATGAGTTGGCGAAGATGAGAAAAAGGAAAACAGAAAAGAAAAGCCGCTAAGCAGTTAAGCGGAAGGCAACCACATTTTGGTTCCTTATGATTGGGGTCTTGGCACGGGGGGCTTTGCATAAGAATCAGTATAGTCCGAAATAGTCACAAAGAAAATGCATAATCTGTCGGATTACTCATCCCACACTTGGATCCATGCCCTCATTTTCAGGCCATTGAATTTCCCCCCTCATCGTCTCTTTCCCACGGTCGCATCCGTCCTTCTCTCGATCCGTCCACTATTGACAGAGGAGCCATCAATCATCACAGGCACAATCCTTGATCTCCAACCCAATCATTTCCATTCCCCCTCCCAGAGGGATGTCGACACATCTAAACTCTATATATAGTTTGCCAAATCGATCGTGGACGCCCTGTGAAACCTTCCAGCGCACCCTATAAGGCAGAACCAGGGTCATTCCCCACGCATGCCGAGGAAGGTTCCGGCAGCTGTCGACGGGTCATGGTTCTTTGATCTCTCTCTATTGGGTACATATTGATGCCACGGTTACGCATGGAACAGACGTAAACAAAGAACCTCCTGGTGAAATATTATTTACTATTTATTTTTGGTCCCCCGCCACCCAATGAAACATGGAGGGAATTGGGTCACCGGGACTAGTGGTGATAAGTGGCTTGGAGAAGGACCCCCTGCCGTTTGACTACTTCTGGAATTCAATTCAATCTAAGCAGTAATAAATTAGTACTGGTGGCCATAATGAATATGTTCGGGCTGGGTTTACATCCGACTGATACAATATTGGGATTCCCTGGCAGGAATATATATATATATAGAACAATACTATACCGAGGCTACTAAACATGATACTCCGGCAGGTGATGAGCCCTGTCTATTGTGGCGCTACAGTTAGTAGCTACTACCAATTACCATTAGTACCTGAAATCGAGGGGATTCGAATATGAACGCAAAAGTTATCCAGTTCTTTGAGAGGCCGATCGGCAGACGGATGCAGATGGACAACTCGGCCATGACGGTATTGCCTTCGGAGTCAATAGATAGCGACAGAATATTGTCCGTGTAGTTTTTTTCAAATTTAGATCTTTAATATCTCTCGAGAGCCTCGAGACCGCCATTCACAAGTACCACACTGGGTCGGAGCGATTATATATAGAAATATTGGTAGGGAACCAATGTAACATCACGAACCTATACGGGATGAATTTGTGATTCCGAGTAATATCCATTGTAAGGAGTTGGTTTACTGTGGGGCCTTGACTGTATGATTCGATTTTGATATGCTGGAGAATTCATGACCATATACACTGGAATACAATTCCTATGTACTACTGGTATGCAGCTTTTTCTAGGGATATAGGAAAGATATGGTAAGGCTGCTGTCAATGTATAATTCAATGGCCCATAGAAATCAGGCGTATTGGGGGAACTCTACTTACAGTGGAGGTGGTCTTGTAGATATGATATATGTTCCTATCGGCTACATTGGTGATCCATGGCTTTGGTGTTCCCGGCATTTGTCCTTTTGAAATGGCATAAACAACAGGATGAACGAGCAGTAAGGAACAGAAGTATCAGATGGAAGCTGAAATTACTCACCCGACAGGTTTCATCCCTGTTTTTAGTTCCTAGCCCGGCCTGCGAACAGTTCACACGGAGCCCACCTTTTGCATAATCAATCTATTTCAAACATGATGTTTAGCACAAAGCAATGCTCACTATGATCACTAGAAGTGCAGCTGGGTTGCTGTTATTGTAGTTTCTAGGCAAACCTAATTATCGAATTTACTGACCCAAGAAATAGAGTTTGTTCGCTCAGATTAGGGCAACAAAAGGTCAATAGCCTGATTTGAATATAGATAGTCTATGACTACTAGGTGCATTGTGTGAATTCTCGGTTCTAAAGGTTCATTGATATGTAGCTCACATGGCTTGGAGAGCCATAAAAGGAATCATATTTAATGCACAGGACATTAAACAGAATACATAACTTGCCACTGCCCAATCATCACACTACTTGTCCCGCTAGGAAACACTTGCATGGCATATATCAGCATTCTGCTCTGTGGCACGCCGCATCTTGGCTTTAACATATGCTCATGTATAACACTGGCGCAACCTTCTATCAATATATTTTTAATGTTTTTGTTCCTCTGAATCCTGCTTATATTGCAGTAATTCCAACCCCCATCAGGTTAAAGCCAGTCCATACCCATGCAGCATTATATCAAAGGGTAACATGGTAACAGCAAGAAAATATACCTTTTTCTAGACTACTTGGGGAATTCCGATCCGAGGCTAATGATGGTTCCAAATGAAATGAAACCCATTGTGGAGACTTCTGTTAAGGTACAGTGAACACCGACCAGAACTATTAGTCGCATCGCAAGGCACTGACATAAATCAGGAGTCAGGTCGAGGCGGACAACTAGGATGGCCCACGAACGGGTTCTGGACATCAACTCTGAAAGATCACCAAACATCCGGGCGATGGAAGTTGAAAGGGATTGGAAATGTAATACAATAGATATCCTCACTTATTATAAAGTCTATACCTGTTCATTGGCCATCATCTGACCGGAGCAGCTTTCGGCGCTTTCGCCGATGTGGATATTGATGTGGAACTGGGTAGGGGGCGTTTGCCATGGATAAGACCTGCTGACCGGCAATCGATGGTCCGAATGGGCAATAATAGGGTGGTAGCGCTACCAGAGACGTGGAACTATGGCCATATGTAGACTACCCTGTCATTTGGTGGAGATTGAATCATGTCTGGAGTGGACTGCACAGAAGAGACAGACCCAGTAAAAACTCTTATGGTTGTTGTGAGCATCGGATATAAGTTCCCACGTGGCGACCCGTTTATTGGATTTCTCAAGCCCGTCCCGACTACCTGGAAGGTAAGGTCGGAGTTAGTTGGCCATGAGCAAGATCCTTGTTGGAGAAAGGCCGACTCTTTCTAAGGTTGGTCCGGCCTGATCCGATGGCATTGGCGCGGTCGGGTGCGTCAGGACAGTAGAACACATCTGATAAACTCCGTGACATGAGTAATTTTGCCTGATTTCGCGCGTTTTCCGGCCGGCTATAAAAGACGGTCCCACAATTCATTTCCCACTCGAAGCCAAGTAACCTTTGGAAAGCTTGATGGGAAGCTTGATGGGGGAAAGCCCCGGTCGGGCTTACTGAATGCGGTTTAGGGCACACTAGATAAGATCAGACCACATCTGATTAGATCTCGCTATCAATCTAGCCCCAATGGTCTAAACTGCTCTGAGCCAGTCGGTGGGGTGTCTGGTGGGCTTAACGCGTGTGACCGGCACCGGGAAAGAATTCTCATTCACACCTGGCGCTAGATGGGCGTAGAAAGTCAGTCCAATCCCCATTGAGCGGGTTTCATTCGCAGACGCAGCCGGTTTCGGGGATGACTATAAACAGAGCGGTCACCCGCACCGCTTAGCTGTTGATATTGATGTTTACGCATCTGAACACAAGCAAAGCTGTTCCTCATGGCCATCCGTCCCCTAATTCGAAGGGCTCGAGCGGTCTTCCATCGCATGTCCGCCGATGAGACAGCGAGACCGGTAACCGACAGAGCCACAGAGGAAAGCAAACAAGATCCGATCACTACGAATGTGGTTCCTCACATTGGAGCCGAAGACCAACAGCCCGACATTCCTAGTGAGGATGTGCAGCATGGTGTTCGAGATGTGGAGGCCGTGACATTGACCTGGTCGAAAACCACGCTCATGGCCGTTTTTATCAAGTAAACGCTCCTCTCCCCCCGGTTCTGCCACACTCGACTGTTGGCCCCGGCTTATTTACACCCCTTGTGTAAGCCGCTCCTCGGCTAATCTTAGGTTTTCATAGTATCTGGTTCCTGTATTTCGTGAATGCTTTCCAATCGTCCGTATTCTACAGTTTGAGTGCGTACGTCTCAAGCTCTTTCCAATCCCACTCCCTATCCGGACTTCCGACCGCCCTCGCCGATGCGTTTTCGGCAGCAGTGTTTTTGCCCGTTGCGAAATTGATGGACACATGGGGTCGTGCAGAGGGGTTCCTTCTCATGACTATTTGCGCGACGCTCGGCTTAATCCTCATGGCTGCTTGTGATAGCTTTGAATCGAGGGTTGGCATACGCGTTCACATCGTCCCCGTATATCATCACCGCGTTTGCAGGATCCAAGGTGGCCGATGAGTTCTACTACCAGGTGAGCTGGCGATGGGGTCTCGGCTGCTGGGCGATCATATTTCCCATTGTGGCGGCCCCACTGTACTTCATGCTGAAGTTTAACCTGCGGAAGGCGGAAAAGGAGGGACATCGGAGAAAGGAAAAGAGCGGTCGGACGTTTCTCCAGAGCATCTGGTATTGGTTTCTGGAATTTGACTGTAAGTGCTCCGGGCATGACCTGGATGAATATCCTCTAATTCAGTAGTGATCGGGGTGGTTATGTTCACAGCGGGTCTCGTCGTCTTTGAGCTTCCGTTCGATATCGCCAGTGAAGCCCCCAATGGCTGGGGCACGGGCTATATCATCGCGATGCTGGTCGTTGGATTCTCCATGCTGTTCTTCTTTGCCATTTACGAAAAATGGATTGCCCTGACCCCGTTGCTCAACTTTAGCTTCCTGACCGATCGAACCGTCATCGGCGCATGTCTGCTGGATGCCACTTACCAGCTCTCCTACTATTGCTGGAACAACTACTTCACATCGTTCTTACAAGTGGTCAACGGCCTAACAATCGCTGAGGCGGGATATGTCAGTAATACTTTCGATGTCGTCTCGGGCGTACTGCTGCTCGGGGTGGGGTGGACCATCCGTCGGACCGGCCGGTTCAAATGGCTCTTGTACATTGCCGTGCCCCTATATATCTTTGCCCAGGGCCTGATGATCTACTTCCGGAAGCCCAATATGAGCGTTGGGTATCAGGTCATGTGCCAAATTTTCATCTCCATCGGCGGCGCGATCTTCATCATAGTCGAACAGCTTGCCATCCTGGCTGCTGTGGACCACCAGCATGTTGCGGCGGCGTTGGCCTTGTTGAATGTGGTCGGGACCATTGGTGATTCAGCGGGCCTGACGATCTGCACGGCCATCTGGACCAATACATATGAGAAGGCCCTGGTGCGGTATCTTCCTGTATCTGCCCTGAACAACCTGGAAAACATTTACGAAGACATTACGGTTCAGACGAGTTACCCCATTGGCAGTGCCACTCGGTTGGCTATCCAGAAAGCATACGCCTATGCCGAGGTGCGCATGCTCTCCGCGGGGTTAGGAGTCATGGTGCTTGCATTTGCCTGGACTATCATGATTAAGGACATTGACCTGAAAAAGGTGGCACAGGTCAAGGGTACAGTTTTCTAAGTTGACTGGCGCTTCGATATGAATCTAGACATTTTCTCTTCTCTTCTACCTTTTTTCCCCGGGTCTGGTGTAGGTGGTTTGTTGCCATTTATCCAAATCCCTTGACATTTTCACGGCAGAGGACCTTGTATATTGTATCCATTGCCCACGCCATGGCTGTACGCCTTGTTTCCACATGTCCCTGCCCGGGAATGTGCAGTTTCCCTGAACAGACGTATAATAACTCCCGTTGCGAGCTGATCCATGTATGATGTCACTTTAGCGCCTACCACGGAACCAGGCCTCAATGCGATGGAACCATTAGACTTCATGATGAAATCCCGCCGGATTCCGTAGATTTGGAGATAATTTGACCCACGGCCGTTGGGTATTAGTAAGTAGAGTATGGGTTGAGAGGGTCAGCCTCAGGGTGTTAAATTAAGCATATCACCCCCCATTACAAACCCACCATATCTCTCAGCGGTGATGACGGCACCGGAAGTGCTCCCGGACATTTCCCATTAGATACGACGGTTGATAAGCAAAACTCGACTAGGAGAGAGGCAAATGATGGCGTGCTCTCATAAAAGCTACCGGATCGGGAGTAGCGGCGCATGGACCCTAACTCCGCTTGCATCCGCTCCACTCATTGCGATCAGGACCTTTTATTGGACGGACTCGGTCTTCAGCCATTTTACTCCGTACAGTATTACCCAGCAACACACTGCAACGACATGATGTCACGTCACAGAAGGTTGCCAGTCATGAAGTTGACGATCTTCGGCAGATATTTGGGTTTAAAGTTTCAGCCCGTCATAACCATTTTGAGGATTCCCCGATGGCTTCTTCCTCCTTTCTTCCCGATATATTGCTATTTGAAACCCTAATGCCCGGTCTTCCCAACAGGGCAAGCGCTTTCTCGGTTACGCTTCCGAGGGTTTCTCTATTCGATCAGCATCTTTGTCGGCCCTATCTCCCGACTAGTATCTTCTCTCGTTCTGGCGTATATACAACCGCACGGGAATAAGCCCTAGGTGCGGGGAAGGGGCAAAATTTGGAGCATCAGCAAGCGTCCTTATCTGGACAAATAGACAACCATGCGAGTTTGTTTCTGACGATCTCATCGCAATTCATTGACCATTGAACTAGGCTCGGCACATAAAACGAACGGATCCCCCCCTAGGATGGTAAATGGCCACCGTTGCTTGCAATCGTTCTCGAATCACTCTTTCAATATGGCTATGCCCGAGATCCGAAAGACGAAGGAGGATCCCAACGAGGCCCCTCAAGAACAAGACCTGACCCATGATGCGGTGTTTGGAGAGATCACAGATGAAGGGCCGAACTATCGTAATGTGTGCAAGCCGACAGCAGTACCTGCGTCTCTCTCCATATGAATCTGACGACGCAGTAGGTGGGGTTTCTGGGGACTGTCATCCTGATGATGAAGACGCAAATTGGATTAGGAGTATTATCTATTCCGACCGCTTTGGACATCCTGGGCCTGGTACCGGGGATTATTTGTATATGTGTGATTGCCGCAGTCACGACGTGGTCTGGGTACATCATTGGCATCTTCAAACTCAACCACCGAGAGGTCTACGGGATTGATGATGCCGGAGGATTGATCTTCGGTCCCCTCGGCCGATGGACTCTCTCGCTGGTGTTTTGCCTCTGTAGGTCCCTTGCCAGGAGAGAATGATCATATGGGAGCTGATCATGTCCAGATTGGATTTTCGTGTCGGGATCAGGCATCCTCGGGATTTCGATCAGTCTAAACGCTGTTAGCTCTCACGGGGCATGCACGGCTATCTTCGTGGCGATTTCCGCCATCCTCGGCTTCACCTTGAGCAGTGTTCGGACGCTCGGGAAGATCACCTGGCTCGCTTGGATTGGGCTCCCAAGTATCTTGGTTTCGAGTAAGAACCCCGGTGAAAGTGACAGAGAGAAGTATTCAAAGGTAGCATGGCGCACGGTCTGATCTCCTCCAGTCATTGTTGTCACCGTTGCAGTGGGCCTGCAAGATCGCCCCCCCACGGCCCCGCCCACCGACACCGTCTGGGTCTCGGACTATAAAGTGGTGGGCCACCCCAGCTTTACCGAGGCCATCACGGCCGTGTCGGCCCTCGTATTCGCCTTCTCAGGGACTCCCGGCTTTTTTGCAATTGTTTCGGAGATGCGTAACCCTCGACAGTATACATGGGCCGTGATCGCTTGCCAGACCGGGGTCACCACAGTCTATGCGATCATAGGAAGTCTCATCTACTACTACTGCGGATCCAATGTCGCTTCCCCTGCACTCGGCTCGGCCGGTGGGACGGTTAAGAAAGTATGCTATGGGTTGGCATTGCCTGGGTTGATGGTGACCACCACTATTGTCACGCACGTATGGCTCAAACCCTCCCCATCCCCTTTGACACCCACTGACTACGACTCCGTTTAATTGTCAGATTCCGGCAAAATATATTTTCATCCATCTTCTTCGTGGTTCCCGCCACCTAACGCGGAACACTGTCGTGCATTGGTCCGTCTGGCTTGGCTGTACCTTCGGTGTGACAGTGGTTGCCTATATCATTGCGAGTGCCATCCCGATCTTCAACTCCTTGGTGTCTTTGATTGGTGCATTCCTGGGGACCCTTCTGTGTTTTCAACCCATGGGTTGTATGTGGCTGTATGACCACTGGACCCATAAGAATTACCCCTCTGAGCGGTGGTATTTCATGGTGTGCTGGAGCATCTTTGTCATCGTCGTGGGCACATTTCTGATGGTTGGGGGCACATATGGGTCGGTGGTGGGCATTATTGACTCATACAATGCGTCCGGAGGGTCCTCTGCATTCTCTTGCGCTGACAACTCCAACTCTAGTTGATAGTAACTCTACGAAAGAAGCAGGACTAATGCGTACAGAGACGGCAGCAATGGATAGTACTGACAGCTATGTTCAGTCACCAACATGCTAAATATCCAGTCAACTATCAAAGAAGTCATCCTGTAGTGGAGGCGCTGAACAAAAAGGTGAGAAAATACAACATCATTGCCCTGTCTTGTCGGCGCTAGAGATTACTTTTGTGAATACATAATAATGTTCTCTATAACAAGCAAATGTGTCTACACACTGGATTAGTTTGGGATTCGGGATATGATGGGCGAAGTGGTACCATGGGCACATGTCATCTGCCGGGATCTTCATTAGACACAATCGATGGCGATATCACTAGTGCCGGAGTATAGTGATAATAGACTATGAATCATAAGTGTAATAAACCCCCATTGGCCACTATCCCATTGTCTACATCGTCGTCGAATATAGCGCGTAATCGAGGGGAACATGCATATAACCACACAGAAGAAAACCGAGATGTGTTCACCAAATAAACAGTAACAAGTCACAATGGACACCTCACACTAGCTTGGGAGATATAATCCCGGCTGTCGAAGAGCACCACCAATGATAGTCCCGGTTCAATCACGGGTAAACTTTGGCTAGAAAATTAGTCTGGTTTTCCAGAGACTGCTAGATTTTGCACATCTCTTCGAAGTTGGTGCTCCATCCCAGGCCGCAAGTCCACCAGGGCATTTTAGCCTAATACCACATATCATGGTTTGTCAGTCTGCCCGTGGAGTTTCCTCTTTTTTTTTCGAAGACGCTAGGGGCAGTATCGGCCTGGAGACAATTCTAGCTCTGTGGGGAGAATTGCACTGTGTCAATTTAGCTCGGAATCAAGCGTTCCGGCCATTCGGTGAATTGTTCCCTGACCCACTTTATCTACGCGCAGCTGTGTTTTTTGCCCTTTTAGGTGAGACTAACATTTTTTAGTTGCAGTGTTGCTCAACAAATCATAATGTGGAATTGGCGCACATGGCCGTAGCAAATTATGATAGTAGATGAATTCTAGACTTGGATGCGCCCTTGGCCTACAATCGATTAAGGTACATGCCTGCCCCTCCGGAAATTGACTCAGGCGTGGGACTTTCCCCCCGTGAAAAGGAACAGACTCTCCAAACTGGTCATCATGGAGCAAAACAACGTTAAATGTGGAAGATACAACCAAGCAGCTCCGGTCGGTCAGGCTTCATGTAGAATGAGTGAGGTCCTTTGCACTTCTCGATTGGGATGGTGATATGATATATCCCCGGGTTAATTGTGGAACCATTGACCGGTGTCGTATCCATGGGCCGATGGCCGCGTTCGCACTAATGCGCCTTGTTCAAAAAAGTGATACTAGGGGAGACATATAAGCGTGGCCTCTTACCCTTTCTGCTTGCTCAATTGCTTTTGTTGAGCGCTCTTTCCTTCATCCCACCCCAGCGCAAAGCTATTCAACTCCCGATCAACCCTCGCCAGGTCTAAATGACCGATAAATCGCATCAGGACTACAGTTGATTGTCTTTCCAAGCGAACAAAATGCTTCCACCAACCAAAACAATTATTTGCATCAAGAATAACGTCAACAAATCCACGGAGGATGTTCTGCAGCATCAGTACGGGTATGAGGTCTTGCACCAAGACGGCAACACATACATTGCTCCGCCTCGCAATGCCACCGTTCCATGGGATTACACCGTTTTAATGGACCTCATGGCGAGGTTAGGATACAAGGTCTGGTGGGAAGGGCGTCAACTGAGTTGTCAATACATGCGTATGTTCCTCTCTTCCGTGCGATCGGATCCGTGAGCCGCCCCAAATTCTGATAACCCCGTTATGCGCAGCATGAGACAACCTATCCCTTTCCTTTCCCTGTCGCAAATTCCTACACAGTATACCCTAATGTTCTTTGCGGGGTTGAAACATTTTCTGTTCGTTTCAGCGGTGTTGGTGGTTTGGTGTTTAGCGAGACATGATTTTACGGCCTCAGAATGCATCTGCAAGCGCAAAATAGGAGATGGATACATCTGAGCGATGGACAAAGCTTGTTCTCCCATCTCCTCGAGCTAGCGAAAAAGTTCCCTGTAATGTTAGATGGCTCTTTTTAAGGGCATCAGACTGCTTTTACACATAATATCTCGACTGTCGATTAATTCATGCATACACCTTATAGTAACCTGATAGGATTTCTCTCAAAGTTCCTCTAGACCTATCAAAGAGCCAGGACAGGCCTCAGTAAAAGGAGGCTTTGGTTTCAATTCCATGTCTTGAGCAACTTCCCGTGTACTCAATGTCACTATTCAACAGGATGATTAGAATGAATGATAAAGGGTTTATACTTACTGTGACTCTAGGTCTACTTCACCAAAGCGATTCGCTCCATGTTTACTTCACAATGAGGGAAATTCACTGCTGGAATTATCCCTGCTTATAAGCTGCTGCCTTTTACATAGAGTATTCTTCATCTCTTCATAATCCTTCTCTCTTATCTCTCTAGCCTCCCACTTCGCCCCTAGCTTCTACATTTCTCCAGCAGTATAAAGCTGTACTAGAGATACCTTACCCCTCCAACCTTAACCCCTCAGCCCTAAAGATATGACATTCCGCCAATCCTTGGACCATCTGGCGCGAGGCTCAGTGGTTCCATTTGGGAAGTCCGCCCGGCCCGAGTTCATTGCCTCTGGGAGCCCAGAATTCACATTCAGCGCCCAGGACCACGAGTGGGAGTATTTGTGGGTGGGGAGAACAGGAGCACCAACAAGGGAGCTCAGTGGACACTGGGAGTGTCTGGTCAGTGTTTCATATACCGGTCCAGCAGATGCGCGTGACTTCCATAAACTATCACTATATAACCCGACATTCATCGAAGCCTCGGACAATTCCTTGACTGCATGTGCACAAGTGGAAGATATGTGAAAGAACATTTTTTCAATAATGTGTAAAGGATCTGCCGCAGACCTTCAATTGAATGTGCCCTTACGACCGGAGCCTTGACCAAGAAGTTGTATTCGGGGGACTGTTACAAGATCTGTGTCAACAATCCGAGACTCTCGAAGAGGAAGAACTTATGGAAGAGTTTCTAGCTATAAGGCTTCGTGCTGAGCTTTACTTTCTTGGAGACCTCTTAATCACCCGATTCGAGCAGAATTATGCTTAATCTGGCAAAAATTTGGTCAATTTTCGACCAAGCCTCGGGTCAGAACAGTAGATTGGGATGTCTTGAGACCCATCGCTACCAAGTCGACTAAAAACCCTAGCTGGGCAATAGTCAGTCCTTGTTGAATGTTAACAAGATGTAAAATCTAATAGAGTTGAATTTAATATTCCAAAGCTGCCTCGGCCAACAGCACCAGAGCACTCAAAACTATAAATCTGCTTCCGGTGCAAACAACAGGATAATCAATTGATTGGTGATGAGATAAACCTGACTATCGGACTAAGTTGGGTGCCAAGAAACAATTGTCACTTGTTCCTTCATCCCTATCCCTGATAAAGTCGGTAGAGCCCCTGGTCTGTGTTGTGCTCACCGCGTCACTCCCCATCTTTCATTATGTTCAGAACTCATTTAGCATCAATCCAGTTTCAACAAGACAATATGAGGAAGACTGCATCGGCGATGTCACTATCCAACTACAGCGGACTATAACGGCCAGTATTGGTTTTCAAAATATTATAATTTATGGTTTGACCGCTCAGATTCCCGCTTCCTATTCTAATATTTTATATATTTAGAGGCCTCCAGACCTCTGAAAAACACTTATTCCTGCAAGATAGAGGTATTATATAGATTTCTATATAATATAGAATATATTATTAGATAATAAAAACTTCAGAATTTTTAAAAAATATATAAATAATTAAAATATTGAGTTTTTTTAATCTTTAAAAGTTGTTATGGGACCAAGGCCCTATATAAAAAGCTTGGCCTCAGGCACCGAATCAACACCTGAGGCCTCGCTCGCAATGTATTAGTTATCAATATTCACTTAGCAATATTAGTACAATAAAAGGATTTTCAGAGACAGAAGAAATAGCTCTCCAGCTATTTCTTTTTATTTTAAAATATATTTAGATTAAAATAATTTATTTAACCTATAATATTAAAAATAGTTTACTTTTACAAAATCCTAGATAAAACCCAACTAAACACATAAACAGAACAGACAATATTTAACAGAAAATTATATAATTAATACTATAGTATAAAAATCCTAGACAGAGCTTAACTAAATATATAAACAGAACAGATAATATTTTATAGAAAACTATATAATTAATACTATAATATAAAAATCCTAAACAGAACCTGATTAAATATATAAATAAAATAGATAATATTTACAGAGAACTATATAATTAATACTACTATATAAAAATCCTAGATAGAGCCTAACTAAGTATATAAATAGAATAAATTATTAAAAAAAATATTAAAACAACAGAATAAATAAACTTAGAAATACTAGAGTTATTAACAGTA
>ML742488.1:0-13493 GCA_009193465.1 Aspergillus avenaceus
TTTTTTCCTTTGAGCATTATGTCTGGAAGCAAGTTTCTGAGGTATAGATTCACCAGAAAGGCTAAAAGCTCCAGACGCGCACATCTTTGTCAGCTGTGAAAGACTTTCTCTTGCACATAGCATCTAGTTTCTAGCTTGATGTACGTGACTGAAATGAAAGAATCCATTTTTTCCAGGGCAAGTTTGGTACTGATGCCTAGTGAGCGTGGTTATGTTAGGGCAAAGCAGTATCATACATATACTTGTAGCAGTTGAGGTCAAAGCGGAAGCAGATCCTCCGCCGCCCTCGACTCCACCCAAAACAACCAGGAGCGGCTGTATTGTTGAACCACCTCTATCATTGCTGTTATACTACTCGAGTTTTTTTTTTAAAAAAAAAAAATTATTTTATTTTATTTTATTTTATTTTTTTGGCGCGTATTACATTACAAAAAAACAGAGGCTGGTGGAATTACTCGCCAAGAGAGCTATGGGGCTCGACAGTTAATTATTACTATCTATCCTCTTCATTATTACGCTCCGCTTATTTGCTAATTTGATACGCGTTCACCGTGGCCGACCATCACTGACTATTTCTACAAAGATCAACGAGTGGATCGCGTGATGTCGTTTGACGCTCCAGCATTATATTCCAATGCCTTCGATCATCAAGCAAGGACTCTAAGCGCTTCATGCCTCGACTTTCTGATGATCGAGCTGGTGCCCATGGCAGAGCGCCTGGCCAAGGAACTTTCCACTGATGATAAGACCCTTGACGAAGACGAATTAAAAGAAACAGTATTTTTTCGCCTGGAGTCTCTCGGGTATAGAGTGGGACAAGGCCTTGCAGAACGGTAAAGCGGCTGGTTCTCGGTGTGTTCCTGATGCGATCTTAGACTAAACTACGGACTACAAACATATAGATTTTCGCGGGATCGCCCTAGGTTTACAGATAACCTTGACGTGATTAAGTTCCTGTGCAAAGACCTGTGGACCACTCTTTTCAAGAAACAAGTCGATAATTTGAAGACGAACCATCGGGTATGTAGCATGCATATTACATGAATCTTATTCTAAAACAACACTGACCGATCGACTTCACAATTCCATAGGGTGTGTACGTTTTGACCGATAATTCTTTTCGACCGTTCGCAAGGATGAGCATGTCTGTTAGAAGTGAAGCGGTCGCTGTGGCTCAAGCGGTGCGTAACCACTAAACATACTTGCAATAATCTCATCCTCTAATGAATTACAGTACCTGTGGTTTCCATGTGGTGTGATCCGCGGCGCTCTATCAAGTCTGGGCATCAATACTACTGTTCAAGCGGAGACCGCCGAGCTTCCCGGTGCAACTTTCCAGATCAAGACAGTCCAACCCAGATCCTGAATGATGTATGGGCTGTAGTCGATCAATGGTTGATCGAGAGGCCAGGATTATAGTTTCTGTGCAATACAACAAAACAGCCCGGCTTAAACCTAGACACCAGTCTGATTCAAGTCTCCAGAGGCGCAAGGTATATGAAGGGAAAAATTGGCAGGTACGAAAGGTGAATTGGTTTCATTTATGCATGTATTCTGACTATTTTGCACCCACAATTCCGCCCGAGACAGTCTCTCACGCTCTTTCATTCGCGTTCAACTCTCATACTTCAAAGCCTATCTTTCTCGGATCTCAATGATTAGCGGGGTTTCTTTATCTCCGTGGGTCGTATTGTGAAGTCACTGAAAGAATTTCTCTCGTTGGAAAAGTGCGACACGTATATGTACCGACTAACAACAAGAGGGGTTCTGAAAGTCATAAACAGGGTGGGCGCGTTTACTTTGGTGGTGGGTTCTTTACGAAGTCGATGCCTTTCTCGATATTACCCTTGAGTCCCTTTGTGCAAACGTCAAGAAGCTTCTGCTCCTGTTCCGTAATGCCCTCGAGAACATTGATGGCCTTCTCTGCGCCATTGGTCTATTCGATAGTTAGCTTATTGTGAATTGGTACTTAGATTTGTACATTACTTACCCCGAGGCTCACGAAAGTAGAAAAGAACTCCACGCCAGTAGCCTTAGCGATCTTTTCGCCTCCAGGAACTCCGGGTAGATAGACAAACGTAGGCTCAACAATGCCCGCCTGGCCCTTTGAAGCCCTGATAACGCTCTCGGCGAATCTGCGTCTCGTTAGCTGAGAGGCTTTAGAGAAGCACAAGAGTAAACTTACCTGTAGCCAGCAAAAGCCATGGAAAGAGTGGCAGAACCCGTTCCCTCCTTGGCTTTGACCACTTCATCTCCACCAAATTGAACGCCTAGAGGATAGTTAATGGATGCGGGTAGATAGGGGTTGTAATAGGTTACTAACGGTTGACAAGTGCATCATACTTGTCCGCAGGAATCTGGAAAGCAGGGGTGGCCTTGCTAAAAAGGGGGACAATGGTCTCTCCAGAGTGGCCACCCACAACAGGGATATTCACTGCAGAAGGGTTCTTCTCACCCGAGAATTCCTGTGTGAAGGTTTCGGCACGAACTACATCTAAGGTAGTGACACCGAAGACGCGCTTGGGGTCAAAGACACCAGCGGCTTTGAGCACCTCGGCGGCAATAGGAACGGTTGAGTTGACGGGGTTTGAAATGATCAAAACGAAAGCTCTCGGGCAGAATTCGGCGATGCCCTTGACCAGGTCCCGGACAATGCCGGCGTTGACCTTGAAGAGGTCATCACGAGTCATACCAGGTTTGCCTGTGGCTCGTTAGGCAATCGATCAGCGGCAGATTGGCAGAACCCGTAAGATGGAAAGGTAGGTTGCGATCATGACTTACGGGGAATACCGGCGGGTATGACAACAACATCGGCACCAGTCAGGGCATGCTTGAGCCCGTCGTCCTTGGGCAAGAAACCCTTGGTCTTCTAATTTTGTGGGTAAGCCAAAGGGCACGCTGCAATATAACCGGATGAATCTGCAATACATACAGCAACAGATGAGATATGAGAAAGGTCGGCGGCAACTCCAGGGGTGTTAACAACATCATAGAGTGCAAGCTCATCGACGAGGGAACAGGTCTTCAACAGAAGAGACAGTGGCTGTATAGAACCCGAAGGATAGGCCGTCAGCTCGAAAGGTCAATATAGCCAGATTAGGATGTACGAACCTGCCCAATACCACCAGAGGCTCCGAGTACCGCTTGAAGTGAAAAAAGGAAAAGACCCGAGTCAGCATTGTATGAAGTTGACCATCGCTAGCAATACTGAGAGTTGCTGCGCTCACCAGCTTTAACCATATTGAATAACGTAAGATTCTCGAATTGAGAGGTCGTATCAATCTTAGTCTAGGTTGAAATTGGGGGAGGGGGTTGATTTAAGAGGGATTGGGGAAAGAAGATAGGATGTGGGAGGACAAGGACAGATATGTAATGTAGATTCTAATAAGATGTGGGGGAGGACAATTTGAAGAGGGAAAAGGAAAGAGGGGTAAAAACATAAGCTAAGTCACTTAAGACATGGAAATTGGGGGAGGGGCAACGGAAGTAAATTAACCAGGAAACAATAAGAAACATCATCAATCATCTAACCAAAGGCGTAATACAGGTATAACTTCCCCGCCATTTAGATTTTCGACCTGGTTTCTTCAACTGATTTTCCATTTCCATACAGCTCTCTCCTTCCGAGTTTGAATTACCAATTGGCTGAACAATCACATGCCGACTCCCGAAGAGCAGAGATAAAATACACGTGGTAACTATTGTAAAAATATATATATAATCCCTGATGATATAATACCGTGACATTATATCATAGGTAATAACTCTTCATTTGGATAGATCATTGTACATACTCCGTACTACTATACATATGCCTAGCCGTCGACACTGTTGAACTCGAGATGTCATTTACCGCGGCTCACCCTCACTCATTACTTCTAATCTCATCGGCCCAAGAAAATTCCGGGTTTTCGATGTTTAGCCCTGGACTACCTACATGTTCGGGCCTACATTTCCCGTTGGTCCTTACCTCCGTATCCCATCGGAAAAAGGCGGGGGGGGTTCTGGACAACTTACGGCTACCATTCCTGTCGGTCCGAGTTACGGCTGTAAAGAAAACATTCAGGCCATTTATTCCCGATAGACAAACTTCCGAGCTCGTTATGTGCCATGCATAGCATAGAATGAATCAAAAGCTAATTCCATCTCATACAATCAGTTAAGAGTTTGGTTTATCACTCTACCGAACAACCAAGAAACAAAGGACCGCCTCAGGCAGTACTTGAATGTTATGATCCTTCTTTTCTTTTTCTTTTTCTTTTTCTTTTTTGGGTTCGCTTTATTCTGTTTTGGATGGCCTAGTGGACAATGTCCGATAGCAATATTGCTAGATTACATAGACGCTTCCGCCCTTGACCAGCACGGCACTATTATGCGCTCAGCCCTTGCAATTTCCTGCCTTCAAATCCTGTCCTTTATGCCGACTCCTGGTCCGCGGCCTTACGGGCCTGGGCACCTCTGGGCTTCTGGGGAGGAGTGTCCTTCTTGGTCTTCTGAGAACGACGAATGGCGCTCACACGGGAGACAGCGCCTTCACGAATATCGGCACGGTAGTTGTACTTAGCAGTCCTGTCGGCAACACCCTTGTAAATCCTGAAGAGAAAGGAAGAAGTACCCGGTCAGCATCCAAGATCTAAATATCCATAGCCTGGATCATCAAATCCACTTACTTGCGGGTGGAGGCGTTAGGACCATAGCTCACGCTAACCACGTTCTTTGCGGGCTGCTGAGGGTTGCTGGGCTTCTTGGTAACAACGACAACACCACCATTTTCAGTGGGCTGCACACCAACGGCCTGTTATAGCGGTTAAAAGCCTGAATATGAAAATCATGGGCGGCCACAGAAAGTAAGTACCTTAGTGTTGGCGTATCCAGCGTACTGTACAAGAGGGAAAAAACGAAATCAATTGTTAGCCTTCTTAAGCCAAGAGAGATCGTTCAAGGAAGGTTAAGTCTCCTTGTATAGATATCAAACAGTTCAAGGTCTCATACCTTGAAGGAATGCTTGTTCTGCACATTCAAGGGATCGCGGGAGAACTGAGAGCCACCGCCGCTGTTACGCTTGACCAGAAATGCATTCTGGGTGCCTGGTCAAGATCCTGAAGATTAGTCGAACATTCAGGGTACGAAAGTGAGGGCACACGACGGAGTTGGAAAGTTGGAAATTTAAAAACAAAGGCAAGTATACAGCATGGCATAGGAAGGAATAAACATACGGGTGATCTGCCAGACCAGGTCGCTGGAAACGTTCTGTCTTTCGGCGGCCATTGTGAAAACTGTTCTAAGCGGAGGGATTGAGGACGAATCGAGATCAATCGTCGCAAATAGTATCCTGAGTGTTGTATTGTGTGTCAATGCCAAGAATGGCAGTCCGCCGTCTCGCTAAGGAGGCCCCTTTAGGAATAGCTCCTAGAAGGGTTCGCTGCCTTGGCTTAAGGCAGTTGAGACTTCAGGCTACGGAAACGCACGGGCCCGCTTCCGCAGTACGCTGTAAGTACCTACGGAGTATGTACTCTACACTGCCCGATTGTATCATTGTAGACTTTCTTGGTTTATAATGCATTCCAATGCTACCTACCGAGCGATGGCAGTCCCATAACACTCATTAATCCATCACCCAACACGGGATAGTTTTTCTTATTTTTTTTTGTCTCTTCACCACATTAGCTTCTCAGATTAAACCAGTTTTATATTTTACATACGACCGGCCTTTGTCGCTATGACGTACTTTCTACTATATTTTCTTACGTTGTCTGTCGTAATATGTGGTACAGGTACATAACATCCTACTTTTCCTCCTTTTTTTTTTTTTAACATATTTTTATTATCTTATTTAATATTTTCCCTCCGGCTCCTTGTCCTCAGGCTAACATTCCTATCTATATAGCACTTTACTTGACCCGCGCGCGATGGCTGCCTTTCATCTCTGTGCCTGATTACATTTTTGACCGCCTCCCCTCCAGCTTTGCTGACGATATAGAGGCGGGACTGACATCGTCACAATTTGACATCTCTTCCAACGTACTAGATGGTGATCCTAGGGCAGGGCTGGATGATCAAGCTAAACGCGAAGTGAGAAGGATAATGAAACGTCGCAGGGTCGACTTTGATGAAGCTCGTCGTATTTACATCGAGCAGCGTTTCGCTAAAAACAACATTGGTGTCGATGGCCGCCCCAGGGACCCAAAATTTGTCTCTTTTTCATGATATCGTTTTGTCATTTCCACTTGACTCCGTGGCTACGTTCACTCCATCGTCAAGTGTCCCTCTCCTTGATGTGCCTCTAAAAAGAGATTGTTGTGGGCCTTGTATAGCCAGGAGCTTCAGTCATGTTTACTCCAACCTTGCCCCATCCTTTCCATCCTGTCCTTGTAAACTTTCCCTAGCTACACCCCACGCACTGAAATCTTCAAGTGTGATATGTTAAGCTGATGCTCTGAGCACATACGATGGTTGGCCTTTACAGCTTGATCTCATACATATTTAGTTCGTGCTTTGTGTAAGACGTTTTCTCTCTCTCTTACTCACAGGTGGCTTATCCATACCACATCCGATCGTCTATATTGTCAGTATTGTGGATGTCCACAGCGGTTAATATGATTCTTTGCATTGGTCTGCCTCCAGGTGCGTTAGGCAATCATGGGGTTATGTACAGACATATTTTGTTGTACATGTTTTCTCCCCAATTCATTTTCGAACCTGATGCCGAATGTGACATATTCCAAAAAAAAAATCTAGTTTACCTTCCAATGAGCGTATTCGTATGCTAGCCTCTAAGTAGCGCCATGATATACATACAATTAGTAGTCTAATTTGTTGCTGGAACACTACATTAATCCCCTGCTGCAAATTCAGCATTAATTGTGTAGGTTTATCCCCTAACCCCCTTCACATCTCCCCATTGTTATTCAGATTAGTGTATTCACGTCGAGTTATAGCACAGCTTTAGCGCCCGCGGCCGTAGCTTGCCTGCTGAAAACCTGGGGGCAAGGGCGGGGGTCCATTGGGCCCAGCATGGCCAAACCCAGGTGGGGCGAAACCTGGTGGTGGCGCCGCTTGTGGAGGAAAAGGAGTTTGCTGGCTCGTGTTATTGAAGCCTGGAGGCAAGAAAGCCTGGGGAGGACCCCCATAGCCAACCTGTGATGGTGGAGGTCGTGCTGGCAAGCCTGGGGGTGGATTTACCAGAGGCATCGTAGGTGGCACAGGTCGATTTTGTTGCGGAGGGGGCGCACTAGGAAATCCTACATTTTGAGGGGTAACACCTCTTCCCATCCCCATATCACTTGGGCCAGTACTCATAGGTCTAGAACTATCATTGTTGGCCATAGGCGAAGGCACCATAGGAGTCCCGGGGCCTGAAAACGGAGATGGGAGCTGTTGGGTTGGCGGTCGTACATTGTGCTTGCGAGCTTGCGCTGCTAACATTCGCTCGGCTTGGTCACCATGTCGTTCTCCCTTGCCATCCTTCTTATAGGCGTATTGGACTGAGACCTGTTTATTCATGAGGTACTGGCCGTTCATGGATGTAATCGCAGCATCTGATGATTCAAAGTCACCGAACGACACAAACCCATATCCCTTTGATAGATTGTTATCATCCCGTGCAATCTGTCACACATTAGCATAGCCGCTCATAAAGCAATACCGAGGAACAAGCTTACCTTTGGTATGCTAACTAGGTTTCCAAACCGACTAAATGTATCATAGAGGACCTGCTCCGTAACCATGGGATCGAGGTTCCCAACAAAAAGTTCTGCGCCAATTTCCACCGACTTTTGCTTATCAGCAGACGCTTTATTCACGCGTATTGGCTTTCCGTATAAACGGATTCCATTCATTATTCGTGATGCATATTCTGCATCCTCTTCACTAATGAATTCCACAAACCCATAACCTTGGTGCGACTGTGTGACTCGATCTTTCGGCAGGTGAACGTTAACAATGCGCCCGGCCTGCAGCATTAGTTCCCATACCAGGCTATCCGTGACCCGCTCATCGAGGTTGCCGATGTAAACGGTGGCTTCCTTGTCCTGCTCCCTACAATGGTCGTCAGTAAATGCGACATACTACCGGGGGAAGTCATCTGGAAACCACTCACCAATGCCTTGCGCCGGACATGACCGCGCCTGTAGCTGTGACTGACTGGAAATATAGTTGACGAAAGAAAGCTAGTCTGTAGTATAGCGGTACAATGAAGGGTATATAGGAAGGTCTTGACAAATATGTTTTTGGTTTTTTTTTTTCTCTCTCTCTCGGAATTTGGAAGGTTGACTGGTGTAAGGTTCACATGAACATCGATGAGAGGGATCGGATTCACAGAGCCAATGATATTATTTATCGGTCTTGCTTTAGTCCCCCGAAGAGTTTGAGCTTCTGCCGCGTTCTTTCTTCTCCGCCTTACTTACCGTCTTTCTAATATCCCAAATCTTCTCCAGTTGCTGCGCGAACTCATTACTCTGGAATCATACAGTACAGTTCCTTTTTATTTTCCGTGGTCATTCTCCTGACACTGGTATCCCTACAATCTTTATCAAAATGGCCCAATTCTCAGAAGAAACTAAGGTTGAGGACACAAACCCCTGCATAGTAAACTGGATTTGCTAACAGTCATTCTCAATAGGAGCGCATCTCCAAGGTCATTGATATATCAAGAGTTGCAATTCACTAGTGAGCTGTGGCCGCAAGCCCATACGAAGAACAGACCATCTCACTAACTATGTGCAGTGGATATCTGCCTTTAATTGTCTATCTCGGTAGGATTTCTATAATTCATCGCAGTATGAGGAATTACGGGTGCTGACCCGTCAAACAGGCTATACCTATAGTGAACCGAGACCGTCCTTGTTCAAGTACTTCTAGATTCAGTTTTCCGACCTTCATATCAAAGCTAATGCTGGATAGGTTGTTTTCGCCGCTCGCATAAGGCAAGCAAGGCACTTGGGACTTTGTACTCATTACAAATACCAGCCTCTTAGGATCGGAAAAGTGACCCTGGTCTAAAACGTACCCTTCTCGTAGGCGAGAGTGGTATTTTGGGGGTTATTGGTCTTATTTAGATTATAATATCGTCGACGTTGGGAAATTTACATTGACGCCCGTGTACTTTCAAAAATGTTTTTTTTTCCCCTTCCCCCTCTTCTCTACGCCAATGTTTTCTCCGCTTAATGAATTGATGGAATAAAATGGGCCCTGTTATCTAGCTAAATTTGTGTTGCATTTGCAATATATTGACCCAACAGGTATCTCATCATTCATCATATTCGTTAATCCCAGTAAATCTGATATCTTGACTCGGAGAATTGTTGAAAAAAGTCAGATGATCACACGGGAAAATATATGCATATATATATAAACAAAGGTCACAAATAAGGATCATAGCAGAATAGTATAGAATTTTAGATCCCCGGCGTTAAATAAGGTGTTTGTTTCGGATGAGAAGTAATGTTGGGTCGCCAGCCGGAATTTCAATAGCCGGTCCGAACGGGGAAAAATAGTAACAAAATCAATTCTTTGTCAATTCAATAGAATTCCCTCTTCCCAAGCTCTACCACGGCAAATCCGAAGTCAAAAAAGGTTCATGACTTATGAAAATGACTTATCGTCATCCTTTGTGGAGGCCGTAGCAGGTTTCACAGCGGGAATTGTTTCCACATTATGTTTACATCCATTGGATTTGGTCAAAACCCGACTGCAAGGTAGGCACATCAATACATGAGGCCATCAAGTATACTCCTGTAGGCTAACATACCTATTCGCTGGGCGATTCTCAGTGGATCGATCCTCGTCCTCACGGATAGGTGGAACTTTTCGTGTGGTCCGCGAAATATATTGTCATGAAGTTGGCATTGTGGCATTCTATAGAGGCCTGACGCCTAATATCATAGGAAACTCCAGTAGCTGGGCGCTTTATTTCCTGTGTTACGGTAAAATCAAGAATGCGATGTGGACTTCGCGCAACCCTCAAGAGGAGCAGCTCACGCCTACCGATTATTTCCTTGCTTCGGGGGCCGCAGGTATGCTTTTTATTCGGGAGTTTGTCTTGTTTCCCAAGACTTGCTGTGGCGGTGGCTAATTCGCATCGGGATTCTTGTACTTCTCATCAGGCATGTTGACGTCGATCCTGACGAACCCTATCTGGGTTATCAAGACCCGCATGTTGTCAACTGGCTCCAAAACACCCGGGGCGTATGCGTCGTTCACTACGGGCGCACTACGTATATATCACTCAGAGGGAATAGCAGGCTTCTATCGTGGCCTCCTCCCATCTCTTTTTGGTGTCAGTCATGGTGCGCTTCAATTCATGGCTTACGAACAGTTGAAATCCTATCGGACCAAGATGCCTTCAGCACTACCCATTAGCGACGATTCCACGGAGCCAGTGCAGACACAGTGGCGGGAACTTGGCAATTTGGACTTCTTCGTAATATCCAGCCTCTCGAAGATCTTCGCTGGCTGTATTACATACCCTTACCAAGTGCTGCGATCTCGATTACAATCGTATGACGCCCATCTTATATATCGGGGCATTCAGGATGTGATCTCGCAGATCTGGGCTAAAGAGGGAGCTGCCGGTTTGTACAAGGGCTTGGGTCCCAATCTACTTCGGGTGTTGCCAAGCACATGGGTCACCTTCCTCGTCTATGAAAACACCCGGGCATTTCTACCTGGTCTCGTTTCAGGCGCGTAGAGCGCTGTCTATTTTGTAAACCGTGCTCCAGCCTTTGGCTCCAGTGGTTTGCATACGGCTCCGTACTATTCAACATATCTTAGCGCCATTCCGTTCCAGCCTCACAAGTTTAGTCGCTTGTAGTAGAGGCTCGCAATGTTCATGATTCAATGCAAAGCAAGCCCTGACATTTTGGTCCCGCAGCCCACTCACAGGCAACGTGTGCGAACCACGCATTCAATTGTCAGTAGTTTGTCCGTTGGCAGATGCCGACAGCACTTGCTCTACTGTACAATAGTAAGCTGGACAGCGGGATTTCCAAGTACTACTGTTGTAAGTAGACCAGCATAATGTTATCACCATAAAATCTCCCTCGAGCTTCAATGTCACAATAGGACAAGGCCCCTATCGTAGGTATTTCCAAATACTGCAGCATGAACATTTGGGAACAGCGTGGAGAAAACGTGTGGTGAAGTGAACAGATGGAAAGAAAGAAATAGAATGGATATGACATCTGACAAGGAAGCAATGAACACTATCATATGTCAATGATCTTGTCTATTAATATAATAGGCATCTGCATCCTCATCGTCGCTGCTTGAGCCTCCGGTGTAGATCGATGAGTCCTCGTAGCTGGATCGTCGCGTCTTGCCCTCATTGTTACTCAAATTTTGATGCCGTCTGCTCGACTCAGACTTGGACGTAGGTGATATCCTACGATCCTTACCGCGGCCCTTGATTCCCTTGTTGCTGTTCTTGTAAAGAGTAGCAAAATACTCCCACAGTTTTCGATCTTGCGGGCTCATCAGCTCCCCTGTTGTTACTTGTGAAAATTTTAGGGTTAGGTCCCGTAATGCCGTTGCGTGGAACTTGTTCTGGTGAGACTGCTCAAGGAATTAGACGTAACACGGCCCGCAAGCACAAGAAAAGAAAAGAAGAAATAAACCAAGGGGGAAGTTGGGGGAAGTTGGGGGGAAGACAGTATATAATAATATAAGAAGAAATTTGAAGAACAAAAGTAAAAGATCCACCGCACCTTGAGATTTCCTAGTTGCGTGAATTGCTTCCCGCAATCATCTAAAAGGCAGGTAAACGGCTTGGCATGCTGATGAGTGATCTTATGAGCCCGGACATTGCCGCGTTGGGCAAATCTCTTCTGACAGATATCACAAGAGAAGGGCTTCTCGCCCGTATGACGTCGTTGATGGGTCTAGTTTGTAAACCCTTCATTAATCCAATTGAAAGATCCTGATACTTGAATAAACTCACCTTAAGATTCCCTAGTTGGGAGAAACGCTGCCCGCATGAAGGTTCCTTGCAAATCTGTTTTAGATGATTGATTATCAGCCTTCATTGCTACCAAAAAATATAATATTCCGCCAAGACCAAACAAGATAGATCATAAACTTACAAAAGGTTTATCTCCGGTATGGGCCCTTGTATGTATGTCTAGATGAGTCTTCTGGGCAAAGCTTTTCCCACAGTGTGGTAGGGTGCAGACATATTTGCGCTTCTTCCCAGATCGAGATTGCGGTTCTTCAACCATCATCGTACATCGAGGATTGGTAGTCGAGTGAATCGAGTAAGCAGGGGTGTAACTATTGTTACCTCCATGGGTCAACTGCTGGAGAGGGGGTAAAGACTGCAGAGTCGACGGCTGGGTAACAGCTCTAGATTGTATAGCTTTCATCAAAATATCCACCTCTGTTGTGAATTCAATTTCACTAGCGCTTAAGCCCTTGTTTGAGCCAGCCTGTCTGTTAGTTGAATGGATTTGTTGCGTGCTCAGACCAGGATCTGCCTTGATCAACGGTCCTCGAGTCACGCGATTGACCGCATTTTTGGCGGGACGTATGTCAGGGATCGATTGAATTGGCGGTGGTTCTGAAGATAAACGCATTGGAGGATTGAGTGATTGTTGACCAGTCATATAAAACTGAGGATAACTGGGCGGGTGATGTTGACTCGATTGATGCTGACTGATCCCATTGTTGAATCCATAAGCAGTTGATGGGGCCTGATGGAACGGAAGTGGAAATGAAGCTGTTGGATTTGCGTAGAAGGGGAAGTTATGACCGACGCTAGAATTCATCATCCGACGCGGTGCAAGAGCGCCGATTGCATGGCCTGGAAATTCGTATGATACCGGCTCAGCTGTTTCCATCCCGGTAACAGGTGGATGTAAAAGACTATGTATCCGATTTGTATAGTCTAGACTATTTCCTTTTGTTCTTTGGGTGATTCGGACTCTCAGCTGAGACTATTTGGTGGACGTCAATATAGAACAAGACGGAAGAAGATGACACTACCATACATCAGCTCAAGTCAGTAAGATATAAAAGAAAAGGTAATACCCAGCACCCTTACCGGATGCTACTCTAGCTGATAATGAGAATGACGGATGCCAATAACAGCTTTCAAACTTCAAGATAAAAGTAGGATAGGAAGAAAATATTCAAAAAGACCTAGAACAAGCAAATAAAATATAGGCTGTGAAGCTATTCTCCAGAGATTAAAAAAAAGCAAATATGGAAAGTTGATCATATATAATATCACAAAATTCCGTTAAGATGATAGAACTTTTGAAAGATGTGCAAAGTAAAGGCAGTATATAGAACCTTGAACAGAGACCAAGTGGGTTTATAGAGGGAAAGCAAAGAGTATGGGCATAAGATAAAGAGTATGATGATGAATGAATGAATGAATGAACAAGCACTGACTGTAATGATAAAGATAAGCAGCTAGTCTAGAAGTCTGGAATTAATGTTAAGACCCTGTCTTTTCTCTTTTTTTGTTTTGGTTTTTAGTTTTTGGTTTCTTTTCTTTT
>ML742489.1:0-13385 GCA_009193465.1 Aspergillus avenaceus
CGTGCTGGTGGTTTCTCGTGGGTGTAACAAGGGTTAGCATGCTAATAATAGCTATCGGTCGCAGATATCGATGCCGTCTCCTGCCACGCCGCATCGCCCCTCCAATCTTGGGGGAAACACCAAATCCTCCCCAAATAAGAAACCGCTGGATATCGGTCAGCCTCTGGGGATCTATGACACAAATTCTGTGCGAGAGAAGGTTCGCCGGTGGCAACAGCAAGGAGGAGGGGTAATCACTGCCGATGAAGTCGTGTTTTTTGAGGAGGAGGAAAAAAAACCAATCGTGGAGCCAGCGCCAAAGCCTACCAGAGTGCCGACAACCCGAAAACGAAGCAAGAGTACCCCACGGAAACGAGTCATCAGCGATGAGCACTGGAAGTTAAATCGGTCCTCTACACATGCCCCACCTCCAAAATTACCTCCGCCCAAGCGCATTTCGCAATACACCACAAATGAGCAGTTACCGACTCCGCGCGTAGGCCGACATGAAACAGGGAAAGATGAAAAGGGTCGGCCTTCCCCATCCAGCCGCAGTGGGGAGCAGGAAAAGGTTGTGGCAGACTCGAGAAGTAGAGAACGGAGGAAATCTAGAGGATTCCGCGAGGGTGAGTCCCTATTAGGGAGCAAAATTGACGAAGAGACGGCTTCACATAATGGCTCGCATAATGGGTCGGCGAAATCAGTGCCGCGTCCGACCAGTGCAGGTAAACCACCGGGAGGCGCCAAAACGGAACACCCGGATGATTCATCGAAGAAGGGCAGCACTTACGATGACGATCTTGAGTGGGAAACGAGTGAAGCAGATTTCACAGAGCTGTCGCGGCGCCGCGCGCGAGGGCCAAACCCTACCCCGACCACCCCCAAGGCTCGTGGTCCCGCGAAAGTGCCTAAAGGTGGTATCTTTGAGCACATGTTCGGTGAATCGAGAAAGCTATTTGGAAAGCCAGAGTCGCCAAAGCCCGCTCCGCACCGGGGTTCAAAAATCGAGGCATGGTTATCGGGCACTTCGGATCCGTTCTACGATGAAGTTGATCCAGACGTGGAAGTTCCTGCGCCTTTGAATACCAAAAATAGGACCAAGCACTCGCCGAAACTAGAGGGAAGTCGTACACATGGCACCAACTCGAGCTCAGAGAGCCTGGCACGCACAAAGAGCACTACCAAGCGACGGGTGCCGAGCAGAGAGGATCGGGTGAGGTCAATGACCGAAGAGATCATCGCTTCACAAGAATCACAGAAGGATGCGGCATCGGTTCGAAGTGAGAAGAGAAGTTCTGTGCACAAGCATAGTCGATCAACTTCCAGTAATAAGGAAAGCGCTGCTCCCGAGAACGAGGCGACAAGTGAGCTGAAAGACCTTTCCCTGACGGAAACCCAAACAGTTTCAGAGTGTTCTGAAGTATCTGGCAACAATGCGCCAGTCCCGGTCGGCCGCAATCAACCATGCCCCAGCACAGGTGATCATCAATTGTCAACAATAGCTTCTGAGGAGTCGATGAATGATGCTGGTGAAGACGAACCTCAGACACCTGCTGCGGATGCTCCGGCGGAGGAGCCTGATACCACGCCCACACAACCCAAGGAAGATTCGGAAGAGAGGGACCAGTTCGATTTCGATTCCCTTCCAGCGGTTTCTACACAGCTGAAAAGACGATTGACCACACATGATGACCTGCTATCAGTCCTCTCTGCACCGAATAGTAGGAGCAGAAGTATTCGGTCTGCTCGTAGTCTTCGCACCAACAAAGGTCGCACCGTCAATGGCACTGTGTCCGACCTCCTCAAAGAAATGTCCGTCGACGAAGCTAAATATATGCGCGAGTTGAAGACTTTGGTTGGAGGGGTAATACCTGTCCTCCTCACTTGTGTCCTTTCCAAGTCCGACTCTGCTATAGCGGCTGGTCTTTTCCGACCTTCAGCAGATCCGAAGGATGAGTTGAACTTTAGCAAACCCATTGTGGATATGGGGGTAGCAGTTGAACGCTTGAAGACCTTGCATAAACGCATCCCTCAGGACAATGCAGACACATTGCTTACATGGGCGCAGGGGGCCCAAAAGGTCTACCGGGATTACCTCAAGTGTTGGCGGTTAGGATTCAAGGATGTTATTGTAAATCTGGCACCCCTTGATGAGGGCGAAGCGGCGAACAACGCAGATACCAAAAGCTTGGATGAAGGTATGGCAAGAGACGAAAATGGCGACGTGGTGGACAGTGACGGAGAGAAGGTCGATGTCGCGTATTTGCTAAAACGACCTTTGGTGCGCCTCAAATACCTGGCAAAGACATTCAAAGGGATCAATAGTCTCCAGCCGTCCGAAAAGGCTGAAGACACATCAATGGCCTACCAGAGCTTGGTAACCGAAGCTCGGCGTCGTGCGCGTGAAGAACGAGCAAGACTCGAAGATGAGTCTGCTGCTAGCGTTGACGCCAGTCGAGCTCGCGATCCGGCGACTTTGGGACCACTTGCTGATGTGATCGTTAATAGAGCTCGTAGAGTTCGAGCTCGCGATTTCTTCAATTTATCCTTGTATCATTCTACCGGTCAGGTCATCGACTGCCGGGCAGAGTTCCTCCTGAGAGATAATGCACCCGATGAAGAAGCTGGTGGAGATTTGCTTATTTGTGAGATAGACCATGCCGACCGTTGGTTGCTCTTCCCCCCAATGGATCTGGCGTGTCTCTCAGCTCGCAACGGTGATGTGAAAGGGGAAATTGTTGTTATGCTGCGCAGTCCCACGGGCCAGTCGAATCAGTGGCAAGAGTTATTAGTGCTGCGGATCGACGAGGAAGATGTCGGGTTTGAATGGGTTCAAATGTTGGGTTTGAAGCCCGTGCCACCGGCGATCTCTCGAAGCCAAAGTTTCATTGAGCGAGCGAAGCAGCGACAGCGCGCACAGACCCTTTCCTCCGGCAACGGCTTCTCGACGCCGAAACCACCAACTCCCATTAATGTCGATGTGCCCATCGGTGAAAAGGCTATATCGGGATCTCTGCGGCGCTCTTCGCCCAAGGAACAGCTGTCGGATCCAAGCACTGTAGCATCTTCTTTGGCTACTGAATCTCAGGCCTCTTTACAGACTGCGATCACCCGTGAGTCGGACTATGTTTCTGAGGAAACGGAATCGCCAACCAGACCATCATCGCGAACCCAACCGGCTATACTTCATTCCAGGGATCCCCGCAAGGCCGGAAGTAGCGATGGAAGGTCCCTTACTAGTCTCAAACGGTCAAAGGCAAAGAGGGTTGCACGACATGAGGACGAAATCCCTCCCGTTCCTAGCCTCCCCAAAGATTCCAGAGCGGGTAGCCCTAAATCCACTGCTACAACTCATCGCCAAGACTATGCCGAGAAGAAAACTCATAAAGAACAACACGCCCCCAAGACCCCCACGAAGGACGTACCGGAAGCAATCTCGCCCCGGGTTTCATCTGTACCATCTATGGACCTGCCTCTCATCCCCAAGCTCAGACAGGGCAGCAGTCAAACATATATTTCCGAGTCGCTCGTATCTGCGTCAGACGATGACGATGACGATGAGTACGAGCTAGATTCTTACAGTGTACCAGAAACCCCTACAAAGACCAAGGGCCACGCTCGTTCTAACTCCGACGGTTCCGAACCATCAACAAATGGGGAGGAACCTCCTCCTCCACCTCCCCCACACTCACGTTCCCCAAGCTCAACAGGTTCGAGTCCTTCTTCTGGCCCCGTTCTTACCCCAAGTGCCGCTTTCTCTAGGCGCCGGGGATCTTCGCCTTTGAAGCACGAATACGAGCCATCGACGGCATCCGAATCCTACTCCGACTCTGAAACGTCAACTGTGCGACGTTATGACTTGTATTCCGATTCGGACTACTCGGGATCGGACAGTTCGGATGATGACTCTGAAGATGAACTGCCCCCTGTCCAGGACCGCCGGATTCACAAGCCGACCGTACCAGGATCGGTCATTACCTCTGCCACTAGCTCTCTCTCCCCCTCCAATTCTGCTTCTCAAGGTGGATATAGGTCTGTTCCTTCACAACCCATCAAGTCATCTACCGCCGTCGCTTCCGTCTTTGGATGGTCCGATAAAGGCTCTTGGGAGAGTCTTCTCCCTCAAGACTGCAAGATCTTTGTCAGTCCCGGTCTCATTGAAGCATACGACATGAGCGATGCGCCGGATACAAACGACTATGGTGCTCCATCTAAGCAAGCATGGCCGTTGATTGCTCTTGAACTAACGCCACTCGTACCCATCCGGCGCGGCACGGCTATCGATATCAGTATCCGCTCCCCTCCGACCGACCGGTCAAAGGTGACGTGGAGCAACAACATCATGTTCCGCTCTGGTAATGCAGAGGAGTGCGAGAGCTTGTACGCACTCATTAACCAAGCACGCATCAACAACCCAACCTACATCGCTTTGCAAAATGCCCGAGGCCCTTACACAGAACAACCTGTTCCTCTCGATCGCCCCGCGAAGAGTGGCGGGTTGTTCGGCTGGCCACGGCGCAGGAAGAGCTATCGTGCCTCCGCTTCGCCTCGATCATTGGCGGACAACTCTGAGAGCAGCGTGGGAACAATGAGTAGCGCATTTTCGGCTCTGAAACGGTTTGGCGCTGGAAGCAAGATGTTCAGCATTTCGAGGTCCTCGGTCGCGTCTAAGAGCGGTCAGCCAGAAGACAGTCTATACTCAAGTTCCGCCGGTTCCGGAACTGGAATCGGCAGGATAGCAGCTGCCATTAAGAATGTTGACGGCATCGGTCTATCCAACGCAAAGATCCGACTTTACGTGCGCGAGACCCAGTCCAAATGGCGCGACATGGGTGCCGCTAGGCTCACAATCATGCCTGCACCCTCCGAATCTCGTGTTTCGGAAAGAACACCAAGTGGTATAAACGATGCCAGTACCATAGGGGAAGGGGCTGACGGAAGCCCACCGGGCTCTGGCGCCTCGTCCCCGCGTCGCACCTTGGATTCAGAAAAGCGCATCCTCATCCGCGGTAAGACACGTGGCGAGGTACTTCTTGATGTCTGCCTTCCCGAAAGCTCCTTTGAGCGAGTAGCAAGAACAGGTATCGCGGTGTCAGTCTGGGAAGAGACCGAGGGTGGCGCCATGCCAAAGAAAGGAGGCGTCACCGGCGGGTCTTCCAAGATCTACATGATACAAATGAAGAGCGAGGCCGAGGCAGCATATACCTTCGGTCTCGTTGGCAAACTCAGATATTAAAGCCTCGATTCTTCATCAGCATCACCGATTATCTTATCTGTCTTATTTATTGATTTTGTTCTTTGTGTTTGCTGTTATCATACCAAATCTCCTTGCTCCTCTTTTTATACCCTTTGATCTACCCCCTGATACCAACACCGGCTCCCTTACTTCCCTTTTTTCCTAATGCTTATTTCCATTTGTCTTCATAGAAACTAGTCATGCATACCCATACCCCCTATTGTCATGTTAGATGTTATTATGTCCTCTTTGCCAATTACGAAATCTCATGTCATTTGCATATATGTGTTTACGATGTAAGAACGAGTGAGCGTTATGGAACCATTCATTCAACAAATTTACTTGAAGTTTATCAAATCATCTTGCGAGCATTTCTGTGGTCCGACCCCAAATGTGTAACTACTATATTATTCATACAGGACAATAATATCTCATTTTGCAAAATTGAATCAATATCTACTAATGTATAGTATCCACTGTATTAATCTACAAGGTATATATGAGCCATAATCAAACAGATAAAACCTCTATCTAATCAGAAATCACAACAGGGTCGGTAGAGCCCATATCCTTCGACTCGGCCTTACTAGACTTCCTGAAGACAAAGCTAACTCGATTATCTTCCTCCTTCATTAAAGACAGAAGCACATCATCGTCGATCGTCTGCGAAGCATCCTCGGGTTCATCATTAAGGACAACAGAGGGGTCGATATGGACGTATTGAGAGAGGGATTGCTGGATCTTGTTTTTCTGAGATGGCTTCGCATCGTCTCTCTTGGTGGATGGACGGGTGGATCTGTTCATTCTGATTTCACGTTCTTGCTTGTCTATGTCTAGCTCGGAGGCTTTGATGAGGGTTGGGAGGTCGGGGAAATCTTCTTCCTTTTCATCATCTTCAACTCTTTCGGAGTCGGAGTCGGGAGGGGTGTTCTCGGACGATGAGAGGATTTGTCCGCGCCCGCCACAGTTACAGCCGAGGAGTTCGTGGGTCTGGCATCTACTCGACTGGTCGAGACGGAAGAGGTCTTTTAGTTCGTCGCGGGAGAATTGCGAGGCGCTATCTTTGCGTTCCATGACGCTGTCGGCGAGTCCGATTTTTGTTACCTGGCGTTGCCAGATCTTTTCTTCCAGACAGCCTTTCAGCAGGATCCGGTAAATTCGGCAGTGGCGCTTTTGGCCGTCGCGGTGGATGCGCGCCATGGCTTGAATGTCGGTTGCGGGGTTCCAGTCTACGTCGAAGAGGACGAGGCGGCTGGCGCCTATTAGGTTGAGGCCTGTGCCTCCTGCTTTGGCGGAAAGGAGGAAGGCGAAGCATTTATCCGCGGGGAAGCGGTTGAAGTCTTCGACTAGGGATTGTCGTTTCTGGGTCGGGGTTGAGCCGTCTAGGCGGAGGAAGGGGAGAGATAGGGATGTTAGTAGGGTGGCGAGGAGGTTTAGAGTAGAGGTGTAGTTTGAGACGAGGACGACCTTTTCGGAGGTTGTTGTGTGCAGATTGTAAAGGAGCTGGTCTAATACACGGATTTTGGCACTGCAGGACGGGGAGAAGTGGCGGATAAGGTTTGGCGGGAGGGAGGATAGTAGGGCAGCGATGGTTTCGCTGGGTGTTTCGTCGGCATTCCTTGGGGACAATAGTGAGGGGCTGTTGCAGAGCTTCTTGAGGATGGTGATAAGTTGCAGGGCATTCTCTGAGTTTCCAACGGCGGATTGGAATACGGGTGAAGCGAGTACATTCTGGTATATGTTCGCCTGGGTAGGCGTTGGGTCACAGAAGAGCACGTATTCCGATTTTGGCGGAAGATAGTTGGCAAGGATATCTGCCGTTCTCCGTAGCATGAACTGAGAGGTAAGCTCTCGAAGTTCTTCATTCCGGGATTCTCCTTTCTCTATCTCTTTCCTGGTTGCTTCTGGTTGTCGACTCCGCACGATTGGGCCTTCGAACTCTCGTACGAAGGCCTTGAAAGTTCCTAGTACGCCTGGGTTGACTAGGTCTACGGCCGCAAAAAACTCCTTTAGGTCATTTTGGATTGGTGTACCTGAGAGAATAACCCTCTTGTTAGCATTCAGTGACTGGATGGCCTGTCCACTCTTGTTCTGAAGTGTTTTCAGCCGATGGCCCTCATCGGCGATGATGATGTCGACACCAGCCCCTCTCGCTAGGCCCTCTTGGACAGTTCTTAGTTTTTCGTACCCGACGATCATAATGTTGTAGGCCTTGCCCTTGGTAAAATCAGTCAGTCGTTTACGCTTGTCGTCGAAGACGAACACGCCGATTCGCTCGTTTCCGAGCCATTTGCGAAACTCTTTCCTCCAGTTGTTGATCAGGGTTACTGGGCATACAATGAGCGCTTTTTTAACTTCCGGGGGGCTCTCGTAGACGGGGTTCTGCTTCAATAAAGTCCACAAGAGGGCAATTGTTTGTAAAGTTTTGCCGAGACCCATATCATCTGCTAAGATAGCACCCTGACCATTGAACGACCTCATTCCCATGACACATTCATAGAGGAACTTGACTCCCTCGCGCTGATGAGGGCGTAAATGTTTCGCCAAAATAGGGTCGACAACAACATCAACAATTCTCTTTCCCTTGGGCACAGATGACGGCCGTTTCATCACCAGCGCCCCAGGCTGTTTCGGATCATGACGAGGAGTAGGTTCTTCGCCGGGAACTTGAGGAATAATCGTACTTTCCAATAGGGGTCTTTTGTACGCGTTCGAAATAGAACTTGGCTTCCTCGATGATGCGGGGTTCTGCAAAGGCACTGTCTGGCTCTTCTCTTTCGAAGTCTGCTTGGCAGCCGTGGCCATGTTCGGCGTACTGAGTTTACTCCCCGATACAGGCACGGAGCTCTTCTTTGGCAGTGCTGGTGGACTCGGGATAGGCTTCATTTCCAGGAACTGTTTTCCTGATAGACATTCTTTCTTGGATATCTCTGAGTCAACCTCGACTTCCTTGCCTCCGATCGACAGCATAGTTCCAGGCTCAAGAGCACGAGAGCCACACATCACTCGGCCCATATCCCTTCCAGAAATGTCTCGTAAGTAGGCGAAGTTGTTTCGAACAGAGAGTATGCCGTCACCATCCCATGTTTTGTTCTTTTTGGTGGTCGGTTTCCGCCTGTTTCAGCATGTCAGTCAAATGATTCCTCTCAGTTTAAGTTATTCTTTTATTTTCTTTTTTTCTGCTCGGGAGTTGCCTCCTCAGCGCAATGAAAAAGTCCCATACCATAATGCATTGAAATATCGTTCATCTACGAGACCACTATCTTTGTGATCATCTGCTAGCTTTCCTACATTATTGACTTGAGCCAAAGGTGGCCTATTACTTCCTGTCAACAAAGTCGTAGTGTCCGTGGCGCGTTCTTGACCCAGACGCGGTTTCTTAGCTGGTGGGCCATAGTTATCCGAGCTATCCGCGGTAGTTTCAGGGCTCGGGTTGAGATTCTGGGAGGGCTTCCTTATTAAAGGAGGTTTGAACGGTTTAAATACCATAGCTGATGGTCACTAGCATTGCGGAACCATTAAATGAATGAGTAGGAAAAGGAAAGAGTCTGGGCCCGCGGACGCGGCACCGAGGAACGCGAGGTCACATGATACTACAGTATTGCAATTATGCTTTTTTTAGTTACATTACTATCATACTAGTAATCAGTCAACATTATTTTTGTTCTTCTTATAATTAAATCACAAATGTATAACGAGATTTATACCATAACATGCAAGTGTATATAAGGAAATTTTTGTGGGCCATCTATCGATATACCTTTGTGTGCTAAAAAATGGCACGCCGCACGCGGTAATATTTTGGAGTGTTTATTTGGCATCATCCATTAGGACTTTGTCGGTTAATGGAACAAACTTCGGCCCTTCGTATGTGCCCTTTCGAATAAACCACCATACGGTCACGAAGATAGTCAGTCCTCCGGTCATCAAACTGGCGTAGTTCATCGAGGCTGCATCGGTGGGCAAGGCGTACGGGAAGCAGAAGATCACAACGAAGGCAAGGATGTAGATGCAGGACAGGGTGTTGACGAGGTAGCCGATACGACCCATCCAGAAGTGGCCGGGAGCAAAAGTCGACCGACGAGTCAAGATATGAGGCAAAATAGCGGCACAGTACGAAAGGCTGGATAGTTGCACGAAGCAACCCACAAAGGCGTTGAAAGCGGTCGTGGAGCCAACGTAGATACAAGCAAGGATCGTGATAAGTACTCCGCAAATGACAGTCGCGTTGAAAGGGTTATGCATCCGGGGGTTAATGCGTGAAAGCCATCCTGAGAATGGAGTTGCCCTGTCGCGTGAGATGGTCCACAGAGTACGACCAGCAGTAATATAACAACCAGCGCAAGTAATGACAGTCGGGATGAAAGCGACAACTAGCAAGCCAAGTGCTCCACTTTTAGATCCCGTCGCCTGGCGATAGATCTCAGCAAGAGGGAATCCATAGACACTAGAAATAACCGCGTCAAGATCATTGATCGAATAGAACACAGCGATCATGTAAAGGACGCCGGTCACGAAGCCGACAGCCATCTGGGCTAGAACGGCCTTGGGGATGTTTCGACTCGGGCTGTCAATCCACATTAGAACACTACACAAGCGTCGATCGATTCGTAAGAGTGATTACCTAGGAATTTCCTCCGCAAGATGGGTTGAACAGTCAGGCGTACCCACACTGTAAGCACCGTTGAGCATTCCTGCAACAAACACGAATCCCTGGCTGGAATAGCCAGTCTCATTCTGCCATGTCCGCCAAACATCCGCATCGGAGGCATAACCTGTGCCATTGACATGAGGCATGACCGCGCAGACAATGATTGTAATCAATACACCGGCCAGGATGAAGAACATGCCAAGGTTACCGATTTGGGGAAGGAAGCGGTTCATAAAGAGAACAATACAGCAACACATCCATGTGCAAATGATGAAGCTGACGAACACATGCCAAGCTTGGGGTACAAAGCCGGGATGCATGAGCGCATACATGGATACGGTTTGCTGACCCAAAATGGCAGACATCGAAGCGGCACCTAGGATCCAGGCGAGACAGTTCCAAAGGCCAGCGAAGAAACCACACACGCGACCATATTTTCCGGCGGTAATTGAAGCCCAATGGTAGACTAAATTAAGTATTAGCAATGTGCAGAGGAGCAAATATACAACCCTTTATCACATACCACCACTGGCAGAGGGCATTCCTGAAGCCAATTCAGCAATCGAAGCCGCCACCAACCAGTAACAAATTGAGACTGCGATGCTAGTCAAGATCATGTTAGCGTGGAAGCGATTGGGGATAAGAATGATGACCATACAATTCATAGATAACGCCCGATGGACCTCCGTTGCTCAAAGCAGTGACCTAATCCATTAAATCAGTAACCGTATTTCTCCTCAAAATTCGATGCATGGGGACATACCACACTACCGCCTTGTGCGATCCATGTGTTTCCAGTTGTGACAGCGACAGCACAGATGCTTAGCAAACTAAAATTCCGCTCCAATTCTTGACGATGTCCGGACGCATTGATTAATTCCCCCGGTGATTGATCCTCCGCAGCCGCCGCAACAGCGCCTGTTTTCTTCGGCGATTCCACCCGGTCTAGCATCTCTGGTTCTGCCATTTCTCGATTATTGACGCGGAATCAAAAATGTGTTCTCGAATATATCAGGGGATCAAGAGCATAAATGACAGGATAAGGGACGATCAAAGAGATTGTGGATGGCGAGATCCTTAAGAAGGGAGAAATTTAAGGACGTGGGGCGAGGAAGTATATCTCCAATAAGTGGTAAATGAATGACAAGGGTATATAATCAATGAATAATTGTTAAGATTAAGGGCGAGGCATTACTAGAGGAGAGAAAGAATATTAATAGTTAAAGTGGTAGGTAAGAAAGTTAGCCATTATCCCTATGAAGAGAATGAAACTGGTGTGAGTCTAAGGAAGAGCCTATACATTTGGGGGACATGAACCGGGCAAATATCTAGCAGTAGAGTCCAAGTCCAGCTAGAGGTCCAGTGGGTGGACACTCTGAAAATCACTTATTAGCAAATCATGTTTCATAGCGGCCCTCCTGTGGTAGTTAACCGTCCATCCAATCTGAAGTGGGCCAAGGGAAGGATGTTGACTGGTTCAAGATTGCATAACTACGACAGGGATGTGCGGAGAAAAAAAACCATTTTTTACCTAAAGGGGGAGCTTCAACAGATGGGCAACCAGGCGAAAGATCAATCATTGTGGCCATGAGTTCAGAGAAATTAGAATTGGTCAATGTACTAGTTTGTCTCCATGATAGGGCATTGTTGGACTTCTCAGTGGTAGTACAGCAATATTTACCCCACATTCATAATCTTTAGAAGACACTCATCCTGTAGATATCATGCCATGTAGTTCTTTTCTTTTTCTTTTCTTTTTTTCTGGTGGTATTTGTGGGTGTAATAGGGTCCAGAGTGTAACATCGGTTACTAGATATGCTTGTCTGCATACCTAGAGAACTCTATGATATTACTCTAAATATTCCTCAGATCTTCATGTCTCACTTTACTAGTTTGTGCAGTAATCTTCACAGTTATTTGAAAATCTTGTGTGTCTGGCAAAGAGCAAGGATACAGGGAGGAAGAAGAGAAAAAAAAAAAAGAAACAACTACTCTGAGCGGCGCATTAATTAACAGAAATAGATTCAACCACCATTACTCTGTACATCAAGTCCGTTTCAGACACACACATACACACTGTTCAGGGATTCTGGGACAGTTATAGACTAGGGTAATTACTAGGGTAGCACGGGAGTCAGTCCACCACTTGTCTCCTTGCCACCAAGGAATCGATGGAAAGTCTAAAATCCGGGCCTGGGCTAACTTTATTTAGAGACTGGAGCCGATATGGGGCCCCGGCGGAACCGTAAATTATTTAGTGCGGTTTATTACGCGCAGTCGGCTTATCATAGGAAATTATTAATTTTCATTGCAAATTAAAGAATTCGGACATAACTAGCGTCAAGAGATAGATTCGGTTCTAGAAGTATTAAAACTCTGAAAAAGACAATTATATCTAATAAAATTACTGTACCAGTAGTTAGTTCTGGCTTTCACCGGTAGAAACCTAGCGATCTGAAAGCATTGATTTTTCGGATGTAGTCGGTTGCTTTATCCGGTTGACTAAAATGCTACCTGATCTCTAGTCTACGTGTTCGCAATTCCTGCTAATTAATATAATTTAGCATAGGATGAAGAGGGAAAAGCATGCAGCACTAAGACGGAAACAAAATGTGTTTAGCGTGCAACAATGATCATACCATCGGCATACCTTCATGGAGTACTGGTGTATGCACACTGTACTTTCCGGTATATACACCCAATGCCACCGGTAGTCAATGCTTGTACAGACTTTTCACACGAATTATTCTTTTAACCTCCTCTAGGGCTATTTTCATGAGGCTGTGAAACATACTGTGAAAGTTAGCGAGTCAGTCTCTCGGTCGAGGCCATGATCGGTTTCTCCGAGACTCTAATAATGTCCTTAATATACGGCATAAACACGGGATCCTATGCTGTACTTGGTCCAGAGAAGGATTCTATTAATTGCATGGGCGGAGGTTTTCCCGCAGTATATTAATTTCCAGAACTGGTTTAGAGAAGACCGGATTTCGCCAGTGCTCTGGCAACAACGTCTTTGTAATATCTCGCAGCACAAGTGCGAGAAAAAATTCTTTGTTCTCCTAAATTAGACCGTGGGTCAATAAATAGATAGAATGACAGGGATTATGACTCTGGAATTCCAATATTGAAAGTTAATTAGGAATAAAGGCTGACAATGAACTCTATCTCTGATCCACGAACGGAGACTAAACCACCACCGACGCAGGTTTAGACCAAGTCAGTGGATATTTGAGTAGTATGCCAACTAAATGTCTAGCCCTAGGACCGAAGCAACACGTATCTGACTAGTTTCAAGTACAGTTCAAACTATTATAAAGGAAGAAAAGGATTGAACTTGGAACAAACCTAAGTTCTTCCGGACTTGTTAATTGTGAGGCACGGGTTTTTGTCCGCACCGGAGCAATTTAAACTCATAGCTACTCATAAGAGAAGACCCACTTAATGAATCTGTTTCTGGTTGTAATTTTATACTTTAGCACGTTCCTTTTTTTTTTTTTTTTTTTTTTTTTTTTTTTT
>ML742490.1:0-13281 GCA_009193465.1 Aspergillus avenaceus
CCCTTGGTCTTTGTCCGCAACCTCCGAGCTTTCGCAGCTTGCTTAGCAATTCAATCAGATCGCCTCAAGCATGGTTATTCATCCAACCGCAGCGGGTAACCCAGAACAAGCCTTAGGATGTGTCAGGCTTGTCGACCTTGAACGTCTGGAACCAGCTACAAAAGATCAAAAAAGGTCGCAAAAGGCAACTCCGAGAACAAAGAAACCATCTTCACTGGCTGAGTCAGCCACACGTACTATGCCTAGAAAGGCTTAGTCTGGTTTGATTTGCGATAAGCCATCTGTCCCATCGCTATGGATTGTGTCGTGAGTTATTAGTAGATAGTGTATGAACTAGTTGTGAAGGATATAGTTTTTTTTTTGGCTAGGGCAGTTGGTGCGCTGAGTATACGGCGTCTGGTGTAAGGGGGGAGTTTGTCTGATCTGCAACTGTAGTACTCTTGAGTACATGCTCTGATCCGATCTTCAGCAGAAATGATATCACAAGCATACGGTGCTTTTTTAAAGTTAGCAGTCTGTGAGGTTGGAGAATATTTAGTACCTGTATGGTATAGCTGTATGATCTTACTACGCTAAGGAGGGATTGTAATGTACATTTAGGTACTTACGTAGATCAAACCAGTTGCCTCCAAACAACCCTAATGTTTACTGCGAAAATCAACACTAGAAGAAGAATCCTTCTAGTAGATCCTCTTCTCAATAATCTAGATACGTAAACTTAATCCCCAGTATGACAGGTCGGATATCTACATACTGCCCCTGCGCCATACGAGCCTAATGCAAGGTCTTTTTTGTTCACCAATCTTGGGGGAAGAACAAGCTAAGCCAGAGTGCCATTATTGTCGGCGTACGACGCCATGGAAGCCACGGGCTGTTCTAGGCAATGCAACCGATCTACAAAGCTAGAGTGTCACACCCTAGCCCAGAGGCAGCGGGTTTGTCTGGAGATCGCCGATAGCATCATCGGCATGAGTTTTGTTGTCACAGATCTCTTTCTTCTTAGTACGGATTGGACGTGGGATATGATAGGTTTGCTATTACCCCTGGAATTCTTCTGGTAGTATTATAGACTCTATGATCAAGTCTTACAAAATAGGGTAAAGCAGCTTGAACTCCAAATCACTCTCCGCCAGGACTCGTTTAGTAACCCAGAAAGCACGCTTGATGAAGTCCAGATCAACCATGGTTTTACATTCAAACATCGCAACAGCAGCAACAAGAGCAGTAGGTTTCTTATAATGCAAATCTACATATTCCTAAGTATGAGCTCCACATGGTATCGGGATATTCTCAGACATAGTCCATAGTTATTATAGGCCGCACACTCCAACCAGTGTCTGCTTTCAACTGGTGGCTTTCTAGGGTTTGCGTAACTTCATTGCATTAGTCAGTGCATGACAGGGATGATGCACTGCCCCAAGTACCTACATGCAAATGACTCGGTCGCCTAAGACACAATACATTCTGGATGATAAAGGGAAAGCATAACAGTCCATAAGGAAAAGGAACATGATGAGTCCAGGCCAGCTGCTTAACATCTGTCTATACCAAAGTATAGGTGCGGTTGTTGTCTAATTCAGCTCAGATGTGAGAGGGTTCAGCTTTCTGAAGAAGTTACCCGGATCGTACTTCTTCTTGACTTCCATCAAATGCTCAGAATTATCTCCAAACATGTCTGCAGGTATTAACTTGCAATCTAATAGAATAGTTAACATCCCATCAGTGGATCCTTTTCATTCAAGTACTTCACTTACCTTGAGAATAGCTAAAGAAGTTAGACACAAGCCTTCCTGGCTCATAGCCGGCATCCCTCAACTCCGAATTGCACATGTCTTGTATGTTTTCCGCCCAATCCATAAGCTCTGCATCTTTATTTGGGTCTGACCACTGAAGTAAAAGCGCCGCGTTTAAAATCATCCTTCGACTGGGAAATGCGGTCTCTGTAGCTGGGGTTTGACAAATTTTTGACATGTCAAAATAGTCTATCTCAATGCAAGTGCTGCTCATGTCAGGTTCGGCCGTTATCTTGTGCTGGAGCTCATTCATCACCCGACTTGCGAACTCGGGTCGGATTGGTGGAGCTAAGAGTAGCCCGACAATGCTCTTGCGTCCTCCTACCGGAAGGACTGGATCTAGCATGGTATTTGTCTCCTCATATGCTCTAGCCTTCATGCCATAGTCTATGGCTTCAATCTCAAGGAGGCGCGAGAAGTGTCGCTTACCTGCTTCTTCAGATCCGTTGAAGAATACGACCGTGGTCACCACGGCCCCATCAGGAGACCGAGCAAGAACGCACTGCGCCGATGCCTTTCCCTCAGGGTGTCTGAGGGCCCCATTCAATGAATCAATGATGGCGGGAAGCTTATCAGCTGCAAATGTTATCATCCCGGTCCAAACATAATGTGGCTGCGGGTGAGCCTTGAACATGAACTCAACTACCACACCGATGCATTGGCCCGCTCCCTTGATAGCCCAGAAAAGATCCGTGTTGACTTCATCAGTTGCAGTCAACTGCTGACCATCTGCTGTGACCACTTTTGCAGCAATAAGATTATCAATGGCCAAGCCATACTCTGGCGTCAAGAACCCATATCCTCCACGTAAGGTGAGTCCACCAACCCCTGTATGGCTAACGGTACCCCCGACAACAGCAAGATCGAATTGGGCGGCGGCCTTGTCCACATCCGCCCACAGGGCTCCCCCTTGCACAGTAACAGTTTTATCTGTAGGGTCTACTGTCACTTTCTTCAGTCGGCCGAGGTCGATCACAATTCCACCATCACTTGACGCAGATAAGTCAGTGGAATGGCCTCCGCCCTTCACTGCTAGATCGATACCATTGTCGTGGGCAAACTTTACAGCCTTGCCAACATCTTCCGGGCTTCCGGGGAATACTACGACTCCCTGTATTGTTTTAGTGATGTGAAAAGTGCATGCAAATGCATGGAATCATACCGCCGGTTTGACTGCGGTATCAGACCATCGTTTCAAACTTGATTCATAGCCTGGATCTTCAGGATTTAGCACAGTGGTGCCATCTGAGAGATGAGTCTTCAGAATTTGGATTTGATTAGAGGAAATCCTTGAGGGCATCTTCAAAAAGGATAGAAAGTGAGCTACTGTTGGTGGCGTTCAGTGGATGGCAAGAACACAGCTGTCAGCAACCACAGAAGAAATATGCATTTGTTTTTCAGTTCACATAGAATGCATATGAGATCATATACGGTCATTACGAGGGAACTTTCATCCTTCCAATCAGGTTTTTTAGCTCACCTCTATACGAAACTCAAGTTAAATAGTGGCAATGTTGTCACAGCTGGACGATAGCATCCAGTTTCAGGGAATTTCACCTTGGCAACCATTTGTCTGATTACATGTAGATCTGTCTGATCGCCTCACGAGGACATTTCCTGTGTCCTCGAGTTTGGACTTTATTTTGCTCCAATAGTTTTCCGACAATAGGAATCCGAAGGCGAATTCTCCTCGCTAACCTAAATTACACTTTTGTTTAGATCGAATAAGATTTGAATATCCTTGTATGTAGATTGGGGGCCATGATCCAGCTGTACTTAACCATGTATAGCGACGTGCAGGACATCTCGAGCCCCTTACGTGATGTGATAGCAGAGCGATATGCAAAGTTCTCAGTCCGCTTCAACGATGGAAAGATACTGCTAACATCCTGTTATTTCCTGAAGCTTGTTGGCTATCGAATGCTGATCTATGAGTAATGATTCCAATGGATTTTGTCGGCACCAAGGCCTACTGTCACAATTGACGTGAAGCATGATGCAAGAACCTAGATGAAAATCAAGGGCATTTCCAAGTATGATGATAATGTATCGAAGTCAATGCGTTAGAGGCGCTGGTTCTCTAGGTATAAATCTACCTCTGCGGAATGCTCTTGTGCTGTAGAGCCCCAACAGCAGATTCTTTAGTTCGTTCAGATCCAAGAAAAGAGCATCAACGATATTTCATCTTGTTTTTCTTTCAGAACATCAATCGAAATACAGTACCATGGAGAACCTTCTATGTCAGAAGGCAAATGCTTTTCCTAATGCCATCGCACTTATAGATGAGCACAGAAGTTTGACTTATCAAGAGCTTATTATGCGAGCTGACCTACTGAGCCAACAACTGGACCGAAGACCATTGGGCTCTCAGGAGCCAGTCTGTATCTTTCTCGGGCCTGGCATCGATCAGATCATCGCACAAGTTGCTGTCCTCCGGGCCGGGGGTACATGCGTGCCTATTGAACCATCTATCCCTGATATGCGCTTGGATGACATGTTGAACGATATAGATTGCAAACGTGTCATCACCAGGAACGCGTCGGCGCATATAGCGTCGAATTACGAGGTACTGTCAGTAGAAATAGCGAAAGAAGATGTTCACCTGGGCAAAGACCGCACAATTCCTGTGCTAGCAGGAGCCCCAGAGAACCATCGCAGTCATATCCTTTTCACATCTGGATCGACTGGAAAACCTAAGGCTGTACAAATCTCAGCAAGTAGCATCATGCATCTCGCCACTTCGACTCCAGTCACTCCTCTCGAGCCGACGGATCGCTCCACCGCATTGGTGAACCCAGGATTCGACCTTTCGTTGTTTGAGATTTGGGTTACATTACTCTCCGGTTCAACTATAGTCACTATACCAAAGACAGTTGCCACGGACCCATTCACGTTGACCAGTTATCTAAAAGATCACAAGGTAACAGTCTCTATCTTGCCGACCGCTTTGTTTAATGTGATTGCCCTTCATTCTCCATCAGCATTCAGTGGTCTGCGCCATGTACTGGCCATTGGCGAAGCTGCAAACGTCAGCGCAATGCGGCAGGTGCTCACACATGATGCACCACAGTTTTTATGGAATGCTTATGGGCCAACTGAAACCACGACGTTCTCGAGTATAAAGTTGGTTGATATGGATGAGGCACAGCGCGAACGTATTGGGATTGGTGAAGCAGTTGGACAGACCAAGTTCTATTTATTGGATGGCCAGTCCAAGCCTATCACTGGGACAGATGAAGCCGGTGAGATCTGCATTGCTGGCCCTGGGTTGTCACAAGGATATTTGAATCGTCCCGAAGCAAATAAGGAACGTTTCATCTCTCTAAAGTCTGCTCCATTAGATGGTTCAGCACCTCCTGTTCGAGTATATCGCACCGGTGATATAGGAAAATGGAGGGTTCCGTCGCAAAGTTTAGACTACGTTGGACGAGCTGATAAACAGATCAAGCGGTCGGGGTACAGGATTGAACTAGGTGACATTGAGCGAACGTTGGAGCAAAACCCATGTATTAAAGCAAACGCTGTGCTCCATCAAAAGCCACAAGACGTCACAGGTCCCGATATCCTGCTAGCATATGTTCTCCCAGAGATTTGGGAAGATTTCCGTCCTGGAGACATTATTAACTGGGCGAGGGAAAGACTACCCCCATATATGGTCCCTGATCGAATAAAACCACTCAAAGAGTTCCCGCTTACACCTTATGGAAAGATCAATCGAAGTGAGTTAAGCCTCATCGATCAAGAGAGGCCTCCGAGATACGAAAGAAATGAGTTTCGTAACGGCAGGAAAAGTGGCCAAAGGGAGATTAACCGCTGGCTCCGATAGACATTACAGACATATCTAGATTACCATGATGTTAACACTAACGACAACTACTTTGCTCTTGGGCTCACCTCTTTGCAAGCTGCACAGTTCATAGGTCAGATCAGGCGGCGCATGGGCAAATCAGTAACCATGGAGGCGCTGCATGCTAATCCAACATTGGAGCAACTCATGGATTTCCTACATCAAGATAGCAATTTCGACGGGGTCCCTATACAAACCTCAAGGTTGGAGAATGATTCTTACCTTGCTGACGATATACCATTGCTACCCGACTGGCAAGCTGATACAGAAGGTCGAGACTTTATAACGGGTGTCACTGGCTTTGTCGGTGCTTATTTGCTTAGTTATCTGTTGTCTATGCCGACTGTTAAGAAGATAGCATGCCTAGCTAGGGGTCGTGACGGACTCAGCGCTAGCCACCGCATCCAAAAGACTCTTGAGAGATACGACCTTTGGGATGACTCTTTGGGCAAAATGCAAAAGATGATCATTCTGGACGGAGATCTAGCCAATGATACCTTTGCTTTGACTGAAGATAAGTTTAACTTGATTGCCAATTGGGCCAGTGTCGTATTCCATGTTGCTGCAAAAGTGAACTGGTGCGAGCCTTATGAGAGCCATTTCGATTCAAACATTATCGGCACCAAGAACATACTTCGCCTAGTAGTTTCAGGGCGCCGAAAGACGCTGCACTATGTGTCCAGCATTGATGTATGGAGTGTTACTGGGTTGGTTTTCGGGACCGAAAAGGTCGCTGAGGATGAATCGCTAGAACCACACCTAGGCTCCACGCCCTATGACACCGGATACGCACAGAGCCAGTGGGTAGCTGAGCAAATGGTTCAACGGACACGAGATCGAGGTTTGCCTGTAGCTATCTATCGCCCGGGCTTCGTCATTGGAGATAGCAAGCGTGCTGCTGGTAATCCTGACGATTTCTTCTCACGATTGATTGTGGGCTGTATTCAGTTAGGCTACTGGCCAGACCTTCCCAGTCAGCGACTGGAATATGTCACAGTGGATTATGTGTGCTCGGCTATCTTGCATATCGCCTCTAAGAACCACAATCTAGGGCGGTGCTACAGCCTAGTCTCGCCAGACGTGAGCCAGTCGGTTAACTTGGAAAAGACCTGCAAGCTTCTCAATGAGGCTGTATTCCAAGTCAAACAAATTCCATATCAGGATTGGGTTCAAGAGGTTCGGGATACGGGAAATGGCCCTTTACTTCCCCTAATGCCCATGCTAGAGGAGCCGATTCTGCGAGGGCTAACCCGGTTTCAAACAAGTGAACATACTCCTGTCTATGAGGCAACAAATGCAGCTCAAGCGCTCGCTGACCGGCCTGATATTCGATATGTTCCTCTAGACCATAGTTTGCTCAGGCGTAAAGTCAAGTACTGGCTCAGAAAGGGATTTTATACACTGAACTAACGGTTGCTTATTAGCAGCCGCATAGAGTGGGTCAAAACCAAGCTGTATGTATACGAGCAAAGGCTTGGATAATTCTTGAGAGTATAAAAGTGTTCAGAGCAGCAAAATATACATAATGTTTCCATCACTACTGCAATCAGTGGTAAGAAAATGAATGCTGGTTGATTCATACGGAGTGATCGGATATGTACTCGTAGATTACTTTCCGTCTTCAGGATCCAAAAAATGGGACGAGAAGGAGCTAACCCTTAATAGGCAAATCAGTGCTAAGATCAACGGATCTCAATTTAGCCTGTCTCCACGTGATCCCCACTTTCTTCGATTGAACGATTTCGGTTCCCCTGTCACCTGTGTGCGCTTTGTAAGGAAAGCAATTTATGTAGTCTTCTTGAGCTTAGGAGGTGCTACAGATGCGGTTCAAGATAGCCAGTTGGCATCTGACTCTAATGCGAATTTTTTGCCTCCAAGTATTGGATATAATGCCCCAAATGGAATAACACCAATCTCCAAAAGATGGGCGGTATACCGTTTAAATCCACAGGGTGTAATACGTGTCGACGCCGAAAAGTGAAGGTAAGATCCGCCAGACTCATACTCTCGAGTGTGTATCGAGAAGAAATTCAAACAAATATAAATAATAATTAATTTTTTTTTCTAATAATACATACATAGTGCGACGAAACAAAACCGGAATGTCTTCGATGCGTCAAGAATGGTCATGTCTGCACCGGCTATGAACGGACAAGGGTGTTCATTCATAAATCCTCAAATGCGTTAAAGGAAGATTCAGAAAATCTTAGCCGGCGGCCAAAGACACTCCGAGGTCGTCCTAAAACACTTCAAGTTGGTCGAGTGGAACCTGAAATTCCTCGGCTGAATACGAATGTGGAGATCCGATCACAATTGCTGCAGTCTTTCATAGACTGGTTCTTGCCTGCGCCACAATATATATGTGATAAAACGGGCAAGAATATTCTTCAAACCCTCCCGGACCTTTCTGGGAGCAGTTTGCTTTTGGATAAAGCTGTTGTCGCGCTTTCATCCGCATTCCTTGCCAAGCAAAATCAAGACAAGCATCTTCTGCAGTACAGCAGTAGGCTCTATGGCAATGCTATTCAAACGCTTCATGGCAAAATCAGTACCGGTGGTTCTCTTGGAAAGGACATCTTGTACACTACCATTGTATTCCAATTGTACGAAGTATGGTCTTCATTCACATCAGCATCCCTGCTTTCTAAGTAAGCTAATAGTATAACAGCTAATAAATTGCTCCTCGCCGGGGTTTGGAGCATGGATTGCTCATGTTCAAGGCAGTAGTGCGGTTGTCAGTCAGTGTGCCGAAAACAAAGAGCAAACTGTTGCCGGAAAACTTTTTCATCGTCAACTCAAGTTTGTCTCTGTTCGTATCCCATTCACTTAGCGTATCAGTGAGAAACAGCTGCTGATGCTTAGCATTATTAGTTATGCGACGCGATTGGCAAGCGCAAGGCTCCCGATTTTCACGGTGCCTCGACTTGGCCGAATGAACCATGGCGAGACACGGCTAACCCTGAACCTATTGACGAAATCCTTGATAAGTTGGCGGATTGTTCGGCTCTTATGGAAAAAGTCGATGCTTTTCTTGACCAAGAAATGGAAGACTACAACCAAACCCAAATGACGGGGCGGAGCCTGCTATCTTCCTGTTTCAAACTGGAAGAGAGGCTCCACCGGATATGTTTCGCGATGCAGGAGGAACTTGGAAAACCCTCGCCCTTACCCACCGATCCCATTTACTGGAGTGATTTCCGAAGCTCTCTTCGCACACACCTGTTCACCGAACCCTACAATTTCCCTTCTCTTACCTGCGCGGAGGCTCACTTAGTATACTGGACTACGTTGGTATTGCTTTATCCTCTGGTAGATCAATTACTCGAAGTTCTTGAAGTATCCGGAGACCATATCTCTTTGGCTAGCTGCTACTCTCCGTCTGACGGGCCATCGGTCACGTCAAACTCCGAAACACGAATTAATTTTACAAACCTTGCAGAGCATTATGCTGATGAAGTCTGTCGCTCGGTCATTTACTGTCTACAGCCAGATCTGAAAACCTTGGGAGCTCAACTTCTGCTTGCTCCCTTAAGTCAGAGCGCCCAATTTTTCAGCGTTCAAGTACTAGCTGTAAAGTACAGATGGTGCCAGGAAGTATTTACGCTCCTTCCTCGACTAGGACTTGGTATCGGCTATTTCCTGAAAGATATGGTTTGGCCCAAATACCGTTCGTCCCAAAGACAGAGGTTTGCGTCGCCCATATTGGACTCGGCCGGAGAAGATCATGTTCGGTGAATTTTGTCTACCAGTTATGCAAATTTGGAAGGCAAAATGTCAGACATTTTATCCCTGATTAAAAAAGGGTAAGACTGTATGTCATCCGATGGATCTATTCATTGAGCAATAATTCTATTAGATGTGTACATTGTTTGTAATGCAGAGTGCAAGGAAACGCTAGTATTCTGTCTGACCCCGGAATGACACCTTAGATACCCGTACTATGGTAGCCGAAAATGTAAAACACAGCTATTGCCAATGGAATGAGGTGAAATCACCAATGATGATTGAATGGGACGATCTAGAAAGGGAGAAACGACAACAGACCTTCAACGCTTTTCTTTTCGCGGAATACAATGTCGATGTCAAACTGCACCCTTCTAATTGGCTCAATCCAACTATGGATTTATCAGCATTTGCTTCCCGATAGTCACGTGAAGCCCATTGCGTCAGAGGCCGGGCGGTCGGAAGAAAGCGATTCAACTTTCCAGAAACATTTTCCTAAACCATACTCTCGCACAACCAATCCATCACCAATAAAAATACACAAGATGTCTGTCAGCTCAGCATCCGGGATTGTGCTCAGACGAGCGATTCTCACTTCAAGAGGGGCCACACAGCGACCAAGCGTTGTTGAGTCGTTACCGCGTTCTATTAACTCAAGAGTATTTGGATCTTACAGAACTATTCATCGCTCGGCTCGATTGCCTGCCATTACTGCCTCAGAAGCTCGTCACCGGCCAACTTTACGGCCGCATCAACAGTCTTCGGCGGCCCGTGTGATCGGACCGTCCGCAGCGAGCAAGCGATCCATTTTTATTCAAACGGAGAATACGCCGAACCCCGATGTAAGTGGACTTTGTCTTGACCATATTGGCATCCAGATTACTAAATGTATTTTCTATACTAGGCCCTGAAGTTTATCCCGAACCATCGCATTCTCCCGGAAGGTTTCCCAACATCGTTCCTCGAGTATCTGTCTCCACGATCTACTCTTGCCCCCCCTCATCCATCTCCATTGGCGGCAAACCTGTTAAACGTCGATGGTGTCACATCGGTCTTCTACGGTCCTGAGTTCATTACAGTGACAAAGGCGAGCGATGCAAACTGGGCCCATATCAAACCCGAAGTTTTCAGTTTGATTACACAGTCTGTAACCTCTGGCGAGCCGATTGTTAGCACGGTCGCCAAGTCCGGAGAACAAGCACAGGAAGGTGGCGATGCTGAGTCCCTCAGCTCCAATGAGGAGGATGACGAGGTTGTCGGTATGATCAAAGAGCTGCTTGAGACACGAATCAGACCGGCTATTCAAGAAGATGGAGGCGACATTGAATTCCGGGGCTTTGAGAACGGCATCGTGATGCTGAAACTGCGCGGTGCTTGCCGAACCTGCGATTCTAGCACAGTTACACTGAAGAATGGCATTGAGTCCATGCTTATGCACTACGTGAGTATACCTTATCGGACGTCATTTATAAACAGGTCTAATTGGTTTCAAACAGATTGAAGAGGTACAGGGCGTTGAGCAAGCTATGGATGAAGAAGAGGAAATCTCGATGCACGAATTCGCCAAGTTCGAAGAGAAACTCCGTCAGCAGAAGGGTGCCGCTGCCACTGCTTCTACCGGTGGCAAGGGCACATTGGACTCGGCGGCTTAAAAGTACATAATCTTATCTTTTTGTTTTTGTTTCTTGTTTCCTCGTTTCATATATACCATTGGATATGTGTCGATGTTTCATGGGTGGATAGAAGGGCTTCACATCTGCAAACGCCTATATTGCGCTCAGTGTAGTAGCAGCTATATTATGTACAATACTAGAAAGTTGTGATTTCAGTCCACCTTCATATCATGCATTTGTTAGCGACAACGGGGCTTGAATTGCGCGTGCTAGTAGTTAAATGGCTATATATTCCACTGGAACATCCTACTAACAAACAGTTCCAGTGACTTCATCCTTTCCCATGACAAAACCCCAACCCCAACCCACTAAGCGTCACACAAAAAAAGCATAAAACCTCGCCCCTCACAACAGATTTGCTTAGACCCTCCTCAAGCCCTCAAAGGGAGAAAAAAAAAAAGAAAAAAAAAAAAAAGACTACCGTGGACCCTCAACCAACACGAAGAAGCAACAAAGAAAAGAGAACAGAGTACTCCACCCACCCCAAAAAAGGGCAAAGAGCACATGTACGTATCAAGACCTCGCCTCTCCCGACAACAAGAACAAAGATACTAGCGTCGGGTGGGAGGGCGGAAGGTGGAGTGCCGAGTTTACGACAAAAAAGACTCCGTATATGCAATAGAGGGGCTCAAGCGTAGGGCTAATTTAGTCTAGTCTTTGAAAAGAATTGCGGGGAGGGGTTGTTCAAGTTGCGAGGAAATGGGAATTGTACTGGATTTAATTCTACAGCGGCTGCGGGAAAGGTAAAAAAAAAAAAAAAAAAAAAAGGGCCCATCTGACATTGGGAGCTGCTTTAGGTATTTTGCCACTATGGTACGCTCTAGATGCACGTCAGAACAGTAATGGTGGGAGGAGATCGGGGGCGAGGATTTTTGTGATGGCGGGTTGGGTTTACTGGTTGGGTGGTTCAATTTTTGTTTTTCTTTTGTCGGAAGATCTTAGTTGTGGCTGTGATGAGTGGGTTGATCTAGATTTTTGTATTTGTGTGTAAGGAGTCTGATTATATATATATATATATATATATTTTTTTTTGTGGGAATTTGTACTATGTATTTATATGAGGAATTGTTGTGTTGTGTAGGGGTAGGTGGGGGAAGGTTATATATAATATCTATGTGCGTGTGTAAGGTGTGATTTAAAATGTATATACCCGGTCGGCATACGCCACCTGCCTGTCACTGGAATGTGTGAAGCTGATTGAATATATTTCCGGAGGAATAGAGGTACCAGGAAATAGAAACCAGAAGCGAAGCGAGGGAAAAGCAATTGCCAAAAAATAAAATAAGGGAAAAAAAAGGAATAAAAACGAAATCTTGATCAAACCAAAGAAATCCTGTTCGATTGTATCAGATGACGGTCATTGAATGAGGATAGTCGTGCAACATCCCCACGTCACCAATCCGGCCCCGGTTGAAATATTATAATGAATGGAATGAAAGAGATACTGGAATGCGCCTTGAGAAAGTGTTCCGTGGGACACGGTAAGACTCGGTGTCATGTATTATGAGGTTCCGGAAGAAAGGTCCAGTAGCTCTCAACCATGGATAGGCTGTCAGAGCTTTTCCTGCTCGTGAACTACTGGGTAGGTGCTTGGCAAAGAGGGACAAGACTAGGGTGGGCTTACAGCATAGTGGACTACCTACATGAATAAGCTAACTGAATAGGATGTCGGTGAAAAATTTAGAATAGCACTTCATGAGACGGCGGGGAATATGGCTGGAAGGGAAAGAAAAAGAAAGTCAGGCAAAAAAGAGAAAAAAAAAAAAGTTGAAAGAAGGCGGCTCGTGGGTTTTGCGAGAACCAATGCGGAAAAGCTCTCTCCGCAATTTGGACGGCAGACGATCCTGCATGACATGGGACCTTGCGCCGTGTCATTGGACGGCATTGATCCTTCGGTCGTAATTTTACTGGAGGAGAAGTAATCATTGTCAATGATTGATTGCTCTTTGGTGCTTTGCTCCCCCGCAATTCGGATACGCTTCCTATCTTAGTTTAAAAAACATGTGGTTGGTTCTTAGAAGGGGGCGTTGTGCTTTTATACACCATTAGAGAAGGTTAGTGATGTACCTGGGACCTGAGGTGTTTGCTTCAGCAATTCCAGGAGTCTTTCCAGTGTCTGCCCAAATTTTCTGGCGAAGTGGAGTGTAACATAACGACAGTATGACGTTATGATACAGAAAAGTGGTATGACATCCCTGGATGGGAAAACGGAGAAGAAAACTTTGAAAAAAAAAAAAAAAAAAAA
>ML742491.1:0-13025 GCA_009193465.1 Aspergillus avenaceus
AAAAAAAAAAAAAAGAAAAGAAAAGAAAAGAAAAGAGAGAAAGAAAAAGAAAAGAAAGGCCGAGAGACACCCAAGAACAATGAATGAAACATTACTTGTCTCTTACGGGATGAACGCGTCACTCTTGACTCGAAGGTCACAAATCTGATGTCATTTTGATTCAAAACTTTCGAGGAAGTTCAATATATACATTGAACAATGTCTTTCGCGGTGTAAATAGTATGTCTTAACCGTGTACCTGAGAAATTAATTAATTCCTGTTTTATTTTTATTTTTCTTTCCCCCCTCAAAGTTAAAGATAGAAACACAGAACCCACACGGTTTAGGGAAAAAAAAAAAAAAAAGCCCTTCAGCCTTGGAAGTGACGGAACATGATCGATCAGAGAAGTTTGTTATATTTCTAGAAGAACAAGAATACCAATAATAAAAGGGAAAAATAAATAAATAAATAAATAAGAAGAAAAATTAAAATTACATCAGATTACCGACTGAAAAAAAGAAAAGAGGGAAGTTGAATACCGGAGAGAACACGTGCCTGGGGTGCATTTGGTCGGCCCCAGTTCAAGAAGAAAGAAACTCCACCATCTTCATCATCGTTGTTGATTCTTCTCTTGCCTGTAACCCTGCCCCCCATTTTCACTTCATCCCTTCCTCGTCCCTCGGTATCTCTCTCTCACTCTCTCTCTCTTCTGTCTCTTTTTCTTTTTGCTTTTTACTCTTTTTTTTTTCTTCTTCTTCATTCCCTCGCTTCCGACCGCTGTCAATTATATTGCAAACACTTTTTCTTTACTAGAATTTTTCTTTTTTTTTATTCTTTTTTCTTCGTCCGCCAAGAGCATTGATTGCTCCATCTTTTTTTTTTCCAACCTGTTCAACAAGTCTCCCCTCATTTCCTTGTTTTTCCTTGTTTCTCAGCCTTCTTCTTAAGTCATTGACCTTTATTCGACTATATTCATCAACCCCGTCTATATTCGGTTGACTCCTCAGCTGGGCAATGTAAGAGCTCCAATCGTTGAGAACTTTTTTTTTCTCCGTTTCGATTCCCCAGGCCACCGAATTATCTTTGAACCGATCGACTGTTGCCCGTACCCCTGCCCCCCTTTTTTAACGACTCCGCGCCTCCACCTTGCCGATAGCTCCTCTCTATAGTTGACTGGATTTATTCGCGACCAAGTTGAATTTATTCACAATGCTAATTGATATTGTTTAAGGGTGACGCTTTCAAGTACTTTCCTGAACCCGTATATTGGGAACCGCCGTTGTATCAGGTAGCAGTGCGAACGGGGTCTTAGGTTCCAGTTGTGATACACCCGTGGGGCAGTTGTCTAACGTCACTAAAAAAAGAAAAGAAAGAAAACAAGAAAAAAAAATTTTGTTTTTTCGAATGGGTTTCTCGACTTGGCTGCGTTGCAGGGCTTCGTAAGAACTTGTTTCCAGTCTTTCCGTCATGTATTGGAAAGGACTGCGAATCGGCACTTCTGATGGCAACGATCCCAAGAGACGGAGCTTGGTCGAACCTCAGTCGGTATCATCCCGCCATAGTGAGCAAATACCTCGTCCTACTCTCTCCACAACAAACCTAGCACCGAGACGCTCGGAATCCGCTCCTCGTTCCCCGCCCCTGGTCGGTCCCGATGAACCAGACCACACAGACAGCACAGGAGCAGCGCTTGCAGAAAGTCGCTCACATACCCCAGGAAAGACCCAACATGCTACTACAGGCCTGTCAGTCAACGACGGCTCGAATTGGCGCTTTAATCGATTCAGTTTTATGAGGTTACGTCATGCGTCCGATCCGCAATTGTCGAAGACTTATGCCAAGGGGGAGGAAGATGTTCCACCCGTGCCGAATCTGCCTCGTAAGTTTCAGCTATTCTGCTGCAGCCGGTTACTGTGCTAATATTCATCTTTGCGCCGTCGCAGCTCCGACCATCATCACCACCGCACCTACCAGTCACGAGTTAGATCAGCCGGTGAAACGAAAGACCAAGTTCAAACTCTTCTCAGACTCTAAGACTTCTGTCGAAGAGTTGCCTGCACGGCCAAAGACACCTAAACCGGACCAGAACGAAAAGCTCGGACACAGCGCAAAGGGCTCTGCAGGATCGCAGGCTGTGGATCCTAATCTGTCTGCATCGCAGGGTAGTGGTGAAGAGCCTGGTCGTCTCTCGATCACATCAATCAGGAGTACACGCGAGCAGCCGAATGATTCCCAGCGCTCTTCCGTAGTAGACGCCAGGTTTTCCGAATCCTCTCGCTCGGACCAGAGTGTTGGCGATGGAATTGCTCGTTCATCATCTCCGCGCGAGGGAGTGACTACCAGTCACAAGCGATTTCGCATGCCGCGCTTAAAGCGACACCGCACCCCGCTCTTTCCTTTACCCCCAAAACCAACCGGCTCCCATTCAGGAAATGACCGTCCGCAAAATTCGGCCGTGCCCAGGTCCGTCACGGGCGACTTCGCTTCGAAGCCTGACCACTCTGACACGAACCAAGACCATGTCTCTCCGTTACCTTCACCGACACGGTCGTCGGTAGGCCTTACCGCTTCGCGACCGCCGTTGCTGAGAAAAGATTCTACCAACTCCACTCATTCGGCCCGTTCAACCCCATCCAATAGGAGCCGGACTATGCCTACGACGCGTACGAGATCTTCCACATTAGATTCATTAGCCAATGTGCATGCCAGCGGACAACCGTCGTCGCATCCTACTTCTGGGAGGACATCTACTTCTACCAGTGGACGGAAGAGCTTTGGGGATATTTTTAGCATACCGCAGCGATTCAGGCAGAACTCCGATGCTACCGTAACTCGGAACGGATCTCCAAGTACCAGGGGGTCGCCGTCGAAGCCCAATCTATTATCATACCCTGATCGGCAAGAGGATGATACCCCGGCAACGTATCTCACTCGGCTGGAAGAGAGCATACCGAGGGGTGCAATTGCCGGTGTTCTAGCCCAGTCAAACGATGAGTTTTACAAAACTGCCCTGCGGAAGTATATGAGAGGGTTTTCTTTCTTCGGTGATCCGATCGATATGGCCATTCGAAAACTCTTGATGGAGGTGGAACTGCCAAAAGAGACGCAACAAATCGATCGTTTCCTCCAGAGCTTTGCCGATCGGTATCATGAGTGCAATCCGGGTATTTTTGCCTCTACAGGTACGTTCTTCCTAGTGATATCCCCTGATAACAATCGAAAGACTAACGCGCTTTTGTTCTCTAGACCAAGCGTACTTCATTGCCTTCTCCATACTGATTTTACATACCGATGTCTTCAACAAGAATAACAAGCGGAAGATGCAAAAGCCGGACTATGTCAAAAATACCCGGGGCGAAGGAATATCCGAGGACATCTTGGAGTGTTTCTACGAGAATATCTCATATACCCCCTTCATTCACATTGAAGACGCAGTGGCTAACAACCGACATTTTGCAAAACCTCGTCGACCTCTGTTAAAGACCGCTAGCACGGACCATCTGGCTCGCTCCAACAGGGAACCAGTAGATCCTTATACCTTAATCATGGACGGGAAGCTCGACTCTTTGCGCCCAAGCCTCAAGGACGTTATGAACCTAGACGATACATACCGCTGCGATGGGACTGCCGGGCCGCCGGAAATAGACACTCTGCATAGCGCATTTGCTAAATCTGGAGTCTTGCAGATTGTATCGCCAAGATCCCGCCCCGATGCGTTCATGCCCTCTAGTATCGACAATCCAGCTGATTCCAATCCCGGTTTAGTGGACATTAAAGTCGCTAAGGTCGGTCTGCTCTGGCGCAAAGACCCCAAAAAGAAACGGGCTAGGTCCCCGTGGCAAGAATGGGGTGCTCTACTTACGTTCTCTCAGCTATACTTCTTTAAGGATGTCGGTTGGGTCAAGTCTCTGATCGCTCAACATGAACATCATCATAAGGAGGGTCATCGCCGGCCCGTGGTTTTCAGACCGCCCCTCGCCGAGTTCAAACCGGATGGCATCATGTCGACCGATGATGCTGTGGCCTTGCTGGATTCGAGCTACAAAAAGCACAAGCATGCCTTTGTCTTTGTCCGTCATAGCTCTCTAGAGGAAGTATTCTTGGCTAATACTGAAGATGATATGAATGATTGGCTGGCTAAACTCAACTACGCCTCAACTTTCCGGACGACGGGAGTTAAAACCAAAGGGATGCTTGCTACAAATTACGAAGCACAGCGGCACCGGATGAGCCGCCGGGGCTCGTGTCAGTCAGCCCACTCGCACCGCTCAATGGACCAAGAGCCATCGGAGCCAGATCCCGACACTGACGTGGCCGAGGATTTGGCCATAGCCCGCAGGCAGCTCATCCGCCAAAAGATTCGTGAGGCGAATGAAAAGTTATTTGTCGGACAACGGCAGCTTGACGACCTCTTGCGAAACGCTGGGCACCTTCAGCTCCTAACGCCGGTACATTCCAGGGCAAGAGAACATATCATTATGGCAGCGGGGCGCATGGCTGCAAAGCTCAAGTGGGTGAGGCAAGATATATGGCGTATTAGGTGCTACAGAGAAGTGCTTGTCCGTGACTTGGGTGACGCACTGGAGGAAGAAAAGCCCCATACAGAGCGGAACCTTCACTTGCAGATACCGGCGACAACTGTGTCCGCGCAGCCAGAGGTGATAAACGAGCAGGAGTCTACAAATGCAGAACCGGCAGCGGAGGAGAATCACTCTCCCCAAGGGGATAGCTCTCAGTCTGTTTATAAGACACCGCCATCCCAGCCTACATCTCCGGATGCTCGGCGACCAAGCATACCCGTTTCTTTTGCTTCTGACGTTGCTCCTCGGATCGGTAGACAATTGTCGCTGGGGGAGAAGGAAGAACGCGCGAAATCGAGCTCTCCCCACCCGGCAAACAGACTTGAACGCGAGGCCTCGGTACTTAGCGTTGCTAGCAAGGTAGATGTATCCAGTCTTGCCTCTCGTGCATCCAAGATCACCTCCCCTGGGAGCTTGGATGAGACGGAGGAGCGCCTGCTGCGTGATACCGGTCTGTTGGAAGCTACCAGTCCTCTCGAAGCCCGGAAACCTTCATCGGCTATTGATGGTGACACTGAAAGCAAGACTGATGGTCCTAGTGGTGCATTCCAGACGGAAAGGACCAGTCGAATCCGTCGTAGTCTCCATCGCACGCTACGCGATTCAACAAATGGCCATCATCTGCACTATCCCCGCAGCAAAAAGTCTAGGGACTCTGGTTTCAGCATGGCGTCCCCGGCGTCTCCCGAGGACAGCCAGGGGCCGAGCGAAGGAGAGGGCCTGTCACGGAAGTCGACCAGCTTTACTGTGCATGGCAAGAAAGCATCAATCGTTACTTTTGGCTCCGAATGGCAGAACATGCCCCCTGAAGAGCGTCTAAAGCTACGAAAACCAACTCCCTCGGAAGAGCCAAGGGCCTCTAATCCTGAACTTGCTAGCAGTGCAGGGTCAATTGCATCGGAGTCCTTGTTTCCAGGCAACTCGCATCCTTTGCGGAGTGCAAGTATCGCGACTAGGGGAAGCTCTCGCAATCGCGATGAGATGAGTAATACAGCCGAGGTGGCTTCCATCTCATACCGCGATGATAAGGCCAAACGTGATACTGCTATAGACAACTCAGAAATGGACTCCTTGTCGCCATTACCTGTACCACCGCCCTCTCACAAACTGGACCCAGTGCCTACCGAAGATGCAATCTCGTCACCTTCAGCAGCTAGTCCAGACCGTGCTGTTCAAGACAACAAACCACAAGGAGTGTCCCACAGTCCACCGGAGCAGGCTGTAAATGCTTGATGTCTTCAATTGTCCGGAGTTACTTTCTATTTTGATGACTTATACCCCTTTCCTTGTCTTTTCATTTCTTTTGCAACTGATCTCTTCATTTGAAAGCGACAGTTTACGAGCCGTTGCTACTGCTTCGCTATACTTGATATGCTCCATGGACCTTGGCTGGAAAGCTATCAAGGGGCTCACACGTCACCATCCACCAGAGCATCTGTCTCTTATACCTTTCTTTTTTTTCTCACCTTAATCTCCCACTCTTTCCCTCCTCCTTTCTTCTGTTCTAATTCTTCTTTCAAAGGCCAAGAAGGCCTGTGGAGCTTCGTAACTCCGCGCCGTCATGACTCTTCCCTTTTCTTGATTGTTTGGCTTCGTACAGGGCCTAGGGCGCATACAATTGGGAAGGGCGGTCGGTCTCTTTATTTTACGTGAGATACCATGTATCATCTGGATGTTTGGCGCGACATGAGTATTGGAAAGGCAGGCACTAGCCAGCATGGACAACAATAACATGTAACATTTGGAGAGACCATTCAAAATAGAAATTTAATATCATCCAAAATTTATCTTAGTTTCTAATTTCATTTTTTTTTGCCTGAGACTGTGAGCAGTGTCATGTCATCGCCGACAATGTGAACTGAATCCGCGGTCGTGCAATATTTACACTCAAGTCCAGTGTTTCTAGTCTCTTCATGTTCTGTTAGTCTCGTCTTCATATCCTTCACGTCTACAACACGTGTATACAGGACTTCTTTGTAACTCACATCACTTACCAGATCCAATTCATATTCATTTCTGCCAGTGTGTCATAATCATCATGGATATCATAGACATTGAAAAAAGCCTAGTAAGTTGCGTCTCTTTATTCCCTCACTTGGGCCGTGAACAGTATCCCATTTGACCATGACCATGACTCTGTTCATGGAGTTTGTTGTTTTGTTGTTCCCTATCTGGGATGAACATTCCAGCGCGTGAAACGGGATAATATCATATTTTCATTGTGAACTTGTGAAGCTTGAGTAGATGACTGATTGGGAGTGGTTTATCTAGGCGGATTCGTGGAAGAGTCTGTTAGGATGTATAGCATCACGTGAGTAACAGTGAATGAAAAGAGGTACCCGATGAGAGAAAGAGCGAGAAGCAGGTTAGCGCTAACCAAGGGGGGGGGGGTGAGATATTTTGTGGTATTAGACAAGTGTTGTCGTTGTGGGGTGGCAGTGACAGAACATCACGATTCATCGCATAGCTTTGAACGAGGACCTTACGATCTACGTCCCGGACAACTTCTTTCGATGGCTGAGATAGCGGGGGTCTTTGATGCGAAGGAGGGATACAAGATGGCTACGTTTGAGGATGCTCTTGAGCGTCGCTTTATTAGTAGTTCGGTCGGGTATGGGCTTTTCTCGAATATACCTATTCCTGCGGGGGGTGTTGTGTTTGCGGAGGATGTGGCCTGGACTACTGAGGAGGAACATATGGCTTGTACGAATATGAAGGAGGTGAACCAGTTGCTTGCTTCGAAGGTTAAGCAGATGGGTCCTGAGTGGCAACGGGAGTTTCTGACCCTGCCTAGCTCTCTGAAGAAGGAGTTGGGCGTGTTTGCTGGCGTCTGGGATATGCATCAGCTGCCTTTTTGTCTGAATGGTAAGCGGGCTGGTATTGTCGGGTTGAGTCTTGCGTCTGTCAACCATGCCTGTGCCCCTAGCTGCGCTTTGACGATTGTGAATAAATATCCGAAGGATAAGGATGAGAAGGACGATTTCACGGCCAAGCCCACGGTGGGACGAGTGGTTGTACGCGCGCTGAAGAATATAGGACCTGGCGAAGAGATCACTATCGCATACTACTACGCAAAGGGGGGTCGCCAGAACAGAGCAATGTTCACTTGGACCGAGTTTAACTTCATATGCTCATGTTATGCATGCAAGAAGCCGGACCCACACATCGAGGAAGCCATGGACAGGTATAATAAACTCGAGCACATCTTACTGAATCCGGATATCGTCGAGCGGCAGCCTGCGCTGGCATGGGCATCTGCGCAGGAGGTGATTGGGAAGCTCCTTGGCTGCCTGATCCGTGACGCTCGTGTGGCCATGATTTGGATCAAATGTGCCATAATCGCTGGTTACCACTCGGATATCGCACGCGCTATGTGCTTCATGGGCAAGGCATACAGGATCCTGGCGATGCTTGAAGGAACGAGGGGCGTCTTCTACCGGCAAGTGATTAAATGGTATGATGAACCATGGTTGATGCCGGGTTTCGGGGCCACCACGCGAGGGCTTTCCACACGTGCACAGGGGGAGTCTCTAGTCAATGACCCCGAGTGCAAGGATGTCATCTTCATGTCCGAAGCAAAGCACAGCCAGTACATCCGGATTGGTCGGTACCACCGTTTGTCTGATGAACAAGCCAAAGAGAAAGGCCGGCGGTTTATAATCCTTCCGGATAATGCTGCTCAGCAGAAGGGGGGCCAAGCATTGATTAAGCAGGGCAAATCAGCCCCACAGCTGTCTACAAAACTTACCGAGGAATATTTGAAGGAGAATGTTCCCAAGGGGGATAGGGCTTCGAACCCGGCCATGTCAAAGAGAACAGTAAAGGGCCGTGCTTCGAAGGGCACAACTCAAGCAACAAAGAGTCGCCATCAAGGCTCAGTCCAGGAAGGTTCGTCGGATGATGCTTGCGTTGACCCAGAGAGGGATCTTCTAGATATTTGCCTGGAGCTTCAACGCCAACATCCTGAATTATTCGATAGGAGTGGATGTGAGAAGCTCAAGAAGAAAAGGGAGAAGAACAAACAGAGAAAGAAGGAGAAGAAGGAGAAGAAACAAAAAGAAGAAGAGGAAGAAAAGAAAGACAAACAGTGTGCTCAAGACCCCGAGAGTTCTCGTGCTACTGCAGCCATGCACTTTGACAGCCCTGTGACTCTGGGCAAGGAACAAGTACCCGATCCAAAATGTACTCCACCTGTGACAGACATGAACCCAAAGAAGAAAAAGAAGAACAAGGGAAAGAACAAGAAGAAGAATCAGGGCAAAGTGCTGCAAGAAAATACTGCTCCATCCGATACTCCGATTGTCCAAGATGTCGGTGCCAAGAAGAAGGTAGAGATGGTCAAGAAAAGCGGTGCCCCCTAATCGACTTGATGCTCGGGAAGACTAGACATTGTTTAGTACAGATATTGAATGAATTGGGAATTCCCGTCTGTTACTTTGATGAACAGGAAGAAGGTGAAGGCGAAGAAGAACAAAAAGAAAATGAAGAAAATGAGAAAATGGGTTTGTTCATTTTGTTTGTTTTGTTCATTTTGCTTCCTACTGTCATGTGCAGAGAAAGCGTGACTTGATCAGTGATTATGTCATGCGTTCTCCCAATTGGGAAATTTGCTAGAACTGGATTTTCAGCTGATTTCTCCAATTCGTATTCTCTCTAAGCTTAGGTCTAGATAGCTTCAAATACCTATCAACAGACTCATTGTCATTGCTACGTTTCCCGTTCTCTCGCATACTTTTAATAACCATCTCCACCGCTACCACCCTTTCAACCTCCGCAGATTCTCCGCTCTTAGCTTTAGCTCCGAAAACTATTCAATGCCTGTTCGATAAAAATAACAACTCCCTACAGCAATGGCGCATTCGAAACGTAACACTTCGCTTCCACATTTCACCTCCTACGAGCGCGGTCTCCTCCGCTCCCATTGGGGCACGCAACGCGGCGTCATCGGCCGCGACTCGTTCCTCCCATTCGCTTCCTGTCGCCTCTGTCTACACCCGGCCCGCGCCCCGGTCGTCGCCTGCGCAACCAATGGTGATATCTTTTGCCGCGAATGCGCGATCAATGACCTTCTTACCCAGCGTCAGGAGATTAAGCGCCTGGAGCGAGACCGAGATGAAGCGAAGAAGCGAATCGCCGAGGACGAAGAGCGGACATTAGAGGAGGCGCGCGAACGAGAGCTTCGGGAATTTGAGCTGGTTAGTATGGGGCTAGAGGCGGCGAAAAATAAAGGATCCGGACAAGCGCAGGACGACAATCCGAAGAAACGAAAGGCCGAGGGGGCGAGCGAGGCGCTAGCGGCATTCAAAGCGAGGGAGGTTGAGGTCGATGGGAAACGGAAGAAGGTCTTCGAATTGGACGAGAAAGAGATGGCACGAGTTGTACGGGATGAGCAGGAACGGTTGAAACAGAATTTGAAAAAGGAAAAGGTATGCTTGAGGGAAAGTAAAGGTCTTCCTGTGTCACGAACAGCTTCAACTGACAGGCCGTTAAATGTCAGACGGAATCTAGCAAATCTGCTTTGCCGTCATTCTGGGTTCCCTCCCTGACGCCCAATACGGATCCCAACGAAATAGCCGCCAATAAAGCGATCAAATTAGCTCCCATCTGCCCCGGATCGACAGATGATCATCGCCATAACTATTCGCTCAAGTCGCTGGTCGACGTACATTTCACAGAAGATAAATCATCCGATGGCTCAATGGCGCGAGTTTGCCCGAGCTGTAAAAAGACACTGACGAATGGACTCAAGGCAATGTGTAAGTGTCTCGTTCACTTTGGCTTTCTTCCTTATCCCAACTGACTAGTCGCACCAACAGTGACAAAACCGTGTGGTCACGTCATCTGCTCGCCATGCGTCAAGAAATTCATGACGCCACACGATGCGCCAGACCCGCATGCAAGCAAAGAGGAACAGGAGCACACTGCCGCGCTTCACGGGTTAACCCTATGCTATGTCTGCGAAGCTGATATCACTCCGCGCGACCTGGAAAATGGGAAAGAAACAAGCAGCGGCAAGAAGAAAAAGAAAGACAAGGAGGTTATTCGGCCGGGTCTAGTGGAGATCAGCTCCGAGGGAACAGGTTTTGCCGGACGTGGAGGAAATGTAGCAACCAAGACGGGAGTCGCCTTTCAATGTTAAGACGCTTGTTACCCTCTTGCCGGGGTTATCAGTGTGTATGGTATTGTGTAAACAATTAGACATGTATACTCGTCGCATATATGCATTAATGGGCTTGCCAGTAGGGACAGGATGATGATCTATATCCAAGACACAGGTATAAATGTCCGACGCGCCTGCAGCCCGTAAACGCCCCAAACTACAACCCGATGATAGGCCCCAAAAATAGATGTGTACGATATCCTACAAAGACCGATTTATAACTCTACATCAAGGAGGGATAGCACCTGACCCCTATGAAAGATTTTCGACCATATACCCCTTCCTCTTAAGCGCGTTTGGCAGAATTGTTGTACTCCCGGACAACGATGTCACACTTGACCTCCTGGCAGAGACGCTTGCGACGGCCAGCCTCCAGCTTCGAGACAAACTCAAGACCGCTCGAGCGCTCAACCACCTCAACCGGGACCTCGAACTCGGCGAGCTTCTTGTCATTGGGAATGCGAGCATTCGGCAAAACAAATGCACCCAGAGCGACCTTTCCGGCGGGAGAAGCCGGACCTTCCTCCGCATAGATGACCTTGTAAAAGTGTGTGGGCACGGCCACATTGGGCGGGTTACCAATGACTTCGTAGGAGACGCGCCATTTACCATCGGCATCGCGGTGGGGAAGATAGAGGGGACCGGTGACAATGCGGACGGAAGAATATTTCTTAGTCAGGTTGCGGCCGAAATCTTCGAAATGAGCCCAGTAGTCACGGTTGAAGCCTTCACCCACTTGAGGACACATGTTTGTCAAGGCGAAAGTAGCATCCATGGCTTCCTGGGACCATTTCGCGTCGGCCGCAGGTACCTGGTGGCCTCGGTCGTAACCGGAGCGAAAGTAATCCGACAACTTGGCGCGGAAGGCGGCGGGGATGGAGGTGTCTTCGAAGAAAGTGCTGTGTTTGCGATCTGCGTTCTTCATGGCCAGCGAAGCCGGTGTGATGTGTTCGGCAACCCAGGCAGGGTTGCGCGTGCGACGATCGTAAGCGCCGGCAAGGGGCGCCGAGAGTAGAGTATCAGCGATGGGGCCGGGGAAGCCATATTGATAGATACCAGACGGGTCGACAGGTCCGGCAAGGGACTTGGCGGCGAGAGATGGTGGAGACGGTTGAGTTGAGACGGGCGGACTCGGTGTAACTGGTGCAGCAGGCAGTTTCTGTTGCTGCTGCTGTTGTTGCTGCGAAGCTTGCTGTGACCGGGAAGGTGAGTAGAGAAGGGCTGTCAGGCCGGCTCCAGTGGCCGCACTGGCCGCGGCGATAGCAGCAACCGTCGCTTTGGACATGGTTGCGAGAAGTGTGGGAAAAGAGGGACCAGGTTGGATGGGGAGGGAGAACGCGAGTGGAGAGTGGCGAGGATGAGACCCGGGGGGGGAGGAAGAAGAAAGTCTGGGGGAAAAAGAAAACCTGAAACTGTACCAAAAAGAGTAAAAATTGAAGCTAAAGCGGACAACCAATCAGAGAGTAGAGATCAGATGATAAACAGGTACCCTTTCTTCGACCTTTATGGATATCCATAGACATGAACATAGAAAGAAACATAGATATATTGAGCATCTTTCAAAAACCTTGGACCTACAGAATAAATTTATCACCCAGTGATACAGTTCCAACCTTGCTGAGCTCCAAAATCTGCGACCCGATGACCAGAGCAGGTGAGCCATTCGCCTGATCAAAAATAGTTTTAATAATTTCCCGAAATTGACAACTTCCAGGTTGGACATCATTCATGATGATCAACATCATCTCGATTTACTATAAACTTGAACTTATCAATTCATACGGAAGCCAACACCAGAAGGAAGTTGTTTGTTGATAAATTTCCGGAAATAAATTCCTGAAATCGGGAAACTTTGCTTGGCGATCTAAGAAACTAAGATAAATATGTGGAGGTATGGAACTACGGCCAACTAGATGAAGTTGTAAGAATGCTTGAATTTTTATAAAGATAGGATCTGTGGGATGTTTATATATACCATGCTGAGATCACATAGTTGTCTTACTAAGCTTAGGTTATATACATATACTGCTATATACTGACACATCCCTATAACTGTATAATTGAAGCTATAAAAACTTCTTAATTAAATAATATTTTTATAATTATATTATTGCAAGATCTTTTTAAAAAATATTTATTCTATTAACTAGATATTAAAACTGTACTTTAAAAAATAATTTAATAAAAAGATCTACAATATTTATATTTAAAAAATATAATAAAACTTAATATTATTATTCTAAATTATTTTATAAATCCAGTATATTATAACTTTAATATATTTAAATCTTAAAAACAGCTGGGT
>ML742492.1:0-12855 GCA_009193465.1 Aspergillus avenaceus
CCTTTTTCTAAGAAAAAAAAAATTAAATTAAATTAAAATTGAAATTGAAATTTTCCTTTTTTTTTTTGCCCTTCTCTCCCAACCCCCGCTTTCGTTTGACAATTCTCCCAAGTTTCTTTTCTTTTCCCCTACGAAAAGGATTTCCGTGGCACAGTCTGCAGCTAATCTTCTTCAATCTCCGAATTACTTCCCACTTCCTCTTTTACTATTTGCATAATTGACAGTTTTTAGTCACTGCAACGGTTCCACTCGAATGTAAGTGATAAGAGAAATGATTCTGCATAGTCGGCTCTTACTACCTTAGTGGCCCTCCTCTAACTTCCTTTTCCCACTATTCTCTTCTTTTCTGATTTCTTACAACCATCCATTCATCACACAACCTTCACCTTGTCATCTCGGCTGTCGATATTAACTCTCCCTTTAGTTTCTATCCCCTCAACTTAACAAAATTCACAATGGTCAAGCTCTTTGTTGGGTCAGTCTCTTCCCCTTTCCCTCCCTAATGGGCTTATAAATCCCAAATTCGTCCCCTTTGCTGACACCATCAAATAGCGGCCTTTCATGGCACACCACTGACGACGCTCTTCGTGAAGGTTTCTCCCAGTTCGGAACCATTGAAGAAGCTGTAAGTATTTTTTTCCTCCGACTGAAAATCCTTGTCCAATTTTTCTTTTTGTTATGGTACTAAAGATCGTAAGATCGTCGTCAAGGACCGTGACACCGGCCGTAGTCGGGGATTCGGCTTCGTTCGTTTCAGCACCCCCCAGGAAGCTGAAGCCGCGAGGGACAACATGAACAACACCGAGTGAGACTTCATTTACTTTTATACCTTTAATCCTTGCTCTACCAGCAATTCCCCTCGCATGGATGGAAAATTTACAGTTGTAGATTTGATGGTCGCGTCATCCGTGTCGACATGGCCTCTGAACGGGCTCCCCGCAATGACGGCGGATTCCATGGTCGTGGTGGATACAACCGGCCTGAGGGCAACGGTGGCTACCGCGGTGGAAGATTTGGTAAGTCCTATAGGAAGCTATGATTGGTATGCCTCGTTACTAACTTGCTACAGGCGGTGGTGGCTACGACGGTGGTGGTGAGCTACCCTCTTCCATGAGTTCTTCTCGCTGGGGTAATCCAGTCCTCTCGAAGATTCACTAACGACATATAGACTGGCGCAGTGGCAACTAAAAGCCTCCCCCCGGCTCCCGGTGGTTTGAATTAGGAGGCAAATTGACTGATCTTTCTTCGTGCTTTGTTATAAGGGATATCATCTCTTCCGACCCTTTATCTCTGCAATGATTCATGAGACACGATCGTCGACGGGATTTAAGCGCAGTTTAATGGCATGCATGATATTGACGGAATGACCGGTGCTCTTCTTGTGAATTCCAAGACCATACGTCCATAGCTCGTTTTTGCAATGAACTCTCCTGACTCAGGATGCCTTTCGATCCATCATGTAGTAGTAGTATGCGGCATTGGCTAACACTGGTAATGAAGATGAGGACAGATAACCATTCAGTCTATAAAGTCTTCCATCTACGGGTAAATTAGCTACAAAGCACATCTATACCTTTTCTTCACTATCCTGTATCTCCTCCGATCGGCTAAGTGATTTCTCCAAGTCTCTCTCAGCAGCCTTTTCATCTCTCGCAGCTTCGTCTTCCTTCTCGATAGCCTTCACTCGTCTCACTAAATCCGTAACATGTCCATCGGCGGTCCCAAGTCCCAATCCCTCGAGGGCCTTTTCCAAGAGATAGAGATACTCTGTGTTCTTTCCACTCTTACCCCTACTGCGACTGATCACTTCCGCCACATTCTGAGGCTCGCGATGAGCCGGATCACGTAGGAATTGCGAATTTGTAGGCTGTCCTATATAAACCATGCATGTGAATGGTTTAGGGTCTATGGTCACATCATTCGACTCCGAGAAGGGGTAGAAGGGTGTATAGTGAACGGTGTACCCGTTTATCTCGCGTTCATCAAGGTAGTCGTGGACTTCTTCAGCGTGGGAGGCAGGGATATGGTAGGCCGCTCCCCAAACCCTAGCTGCAGAGGCAGACGACTCGAGGTGCGCCAGCTGTGGCGTTGAGATACGTGAGAATGCAACTCCAAATGGCACCATTGGTCGTACAGACCGGTGCTAGTTGGCCATCATGACTGGTGTGACGGTCGGAAATGACATACCGGATCATTCAGGGTCTCCCAGAACTCCCGTTCTATTACTGTGACTACTCGTCCCGGGTTCTCTCGTGTACCTCGGTGGTCAGAGCTTGAACCAGTCAGCTTTAGGCCATGGAAGCCAATGAAGTGAATCTGTATGAACCCTACCTAGCCTGCATGAAATTAGCGGGGCTGGGGTGTATAACTGGGTGTAGGGTTGCACAGAAGACATACCTGCCAAAAGCGCCGCACATAACCATTTACATAGCCTGGGACTCTTTGGTCTACATTAAATTTAAAGATCAGCGGAACGGATCGAGATCTAGACCAATCGCAAAGACCTGTCGTTTGTCTTCTGGCAGGGCTGATATGCTTGCATACCAACTGAGAATTAACGTACCGTAATGCGGTGGTGGCTTCCAAATCAAGCTCCTGGGTGATATATCAGCTTCTATTCTCACATTTGTCGGTTCTTTCCCGGGAGCTTGTCCGGGGGATCGTCATGCTTATGAACTCACCCGTATCCAAATACCCAAAGATCACCTTGAGGGAAGTAACTGCGCCAAGTTCGACCATCCGGTTGGCTTTGACTGTTTGTTTCGCCAGCTGCCATGTCTGGGACGGTTGGGTATATACTTCTATTGTATATGGAAGATTCGTGTATATAGACTTTCGGGTAAGGTAGTTAAGTGTCAAGAACGACCCCTCCACAGTGAAATCCCGAAAGGCAAAATCCAAGTGGCGTCCAACTGAGGTTATCTATTTCTATCACTCTAAATGGTAGGGGAGTCAAAGGGTCTTAGAGTTTCTCGTTTAAAACGGTAAGGAGTTCAGTACATTTCAGCCAGGTGTTTGGATTGTTTGACCAAATCTTGAAGTGGGATGATGCAACGTTGGACCAATCATGTCGCATTGTCGGCTTCATCATCTGTCGCCCTTCTTGCCTCAGGCCGTTATATATCTCCTTCCTTCTTCGGAAAAAAACAAGTTTGTTGGACTCAACACAATTGCAATGGATTTGATTGATTAATCTTAATTGGGGGCATGCATTACTACCATACTTCAAACTACTCTAAGATTACCTCGGTAGTATCTCTAATACTGGCCAGACACCCTCGACCCTTTGCATTAGTGGCTTCTTGACTGGTACTACTTGAACTTAACTTTTGATCAATCATCTACGCCCAGTCTTTGTTCCATTTTTTACCCGCCAGTGGGTATAACTACACCATGTCTGGCTTGGTTCGCCTTTTTTGGGAGCAGTATAATCCCCCAGTCGACCCGACAGTCTCTTTCGCGGGCAAGACCGTCATCTTGACTGGAGCCACATCCGGGCTAGGTTTCGAAGCTGCCATCAAACTTCTCAACCTTGGCGTAGATGCGCTTATCATCGGCAGTCGCAGCCTGGAGAAAGGTCATGCGACCCAAAGAGAGTTGGAGAAGCGTACCGCTAGGCAAGGGGTGATTCAAGTGTGGGAGTTGGACATGAACAGTTTTGAGAGCGTCAAGAGTTTCGCGAATCGCGCTCAAACCGAGATCAAGCAGCTGGACATTGCCTTACTCAATGCAGGTCTCTGGAACAGGGAATATACAACATCACCTGAAGGATGGGAGGAGACGATACAGGTCAACTCGCTGTCTACTTCATTATTGGCGCTTCTCCTTCTTCCAAAGCTAAGAGCAAGCTCATCTGACACAGAGCCAGCACACCTTACGGTGGTGTCTAGTCAACTGTTTGCCCGAGTCAAAGCCACGAGTCTGCGAACGGAGAAGCCGCTGTTGCAACATTTAAATAACCCGCAGCAGTTTGTGGGCCCAAAGCAATACGGCATCTCAAAGCTGTTGTTGGAGTATGTATTCAAAACGGTGGCGAGCTTGATTCGGAATGAGAATGGAACTGTTCCTGTCATCGTGAATACCGTAAGTCCTGGACTATGTTCGTCCTCTTTAGGGAGACAGTATAACCGATTCTATGAACGATGGGGGGCGTGGCTGTTTTCCAAACTATTTGCTCGCACACCGGAGCAGGGCAGTCGGTCTCTCATCAGTGCTACATATCAGGGAGTGGAATCGCATGGGAGATGTTGGCGAGGAGGTGAATACCTAGAGTAAGTTTTTCTATATTATTTTGCTGTTTTTATTTTTATCATTACCCCCTTGTATGTTTTTTCTTGCCTTTGCTAACAAACAACAGTGAATCTATAGCATTAACAATGGGGACAGAGGGGACGGAATTCCGAGCGCAAGCGTGGAAAGAAATCCTGGAAGTTCTTCAAGAACAATCCGATGATATTAGCGGGATATTTGTTGAGTAGTACAAAAAATCAGCGCGACATATATATATTGATTATTTTACGGAGTATATAATTTACCTTGAAACAGGAGCAGAGGAATAAAAAGAAAAAGAAAAGGAAAAAGAAAAAGAAAGGAGATAAATATAGATACAGACTCACATTAGCTCCACCGGGAATTGGGGAAAACCCGAGAGCCCATACTCGATCAGGATAAACAAATGAATAGAGTGGGTGGGATAGGGCTGAATCATCGTATGCCCAATTTAATCCATCCGTGGTCTCCAGCAAGAGTCCGAGTGATACGTACAACCAGAACCCTCAAGATTAAATCAATACAAAAAAATTATCAAGTCTCTTGGCAATCAATTTGGTGAACCACTGCCCCACGCGCTCCGCTTTTTGACCTGCGAAAGAAGCATATGCTACCGAAGCGACTAATTCTCTCTCTCCTGAAACTCCTGACCCCAAATCCTTCGCTCTGATCGCTGCCTCTTTCATCTTCCTCGTTATTTCGTGGACGCCTAATTCACGTCCCAAAAAAAATCTGCGCCCCCGTGGACGCTGACCTTTTTTCAGCGCTTCATAAATTCCAAGTTTCTCCAACTCTCCCCTCCGTTACGTCAGCTTCTTCAAACCAGATATTACTATGGCATACAATCAATCCTACAATCCCGATGCGTTACCAGCGTAAGTTAAGAAGTGGCACACAATGATCGCCGATAGCTAATGTTAAATAAAATTGGATTAGGCATGCTGAGCCAGAACAGGTACCAACCCGCCCTCGAGTCTTTTCCCTGCAGGTTATGATCGGCCCCGCGCAGCTGACAGACATCCCACCAGGTAGCGCAGATGCTCGGTGCTATGCAGACCGGATCCTCTCACCACCATAACCATAGACCGTCTCGGTCATCCTCGAACCCTCCGCCAGGAGGAGTCCCCAACCGGGTCCCGGTATCGAGTGCGCACGTCAATAAGCCGTTACCGACACCGGTCGGGAATCACCCCCAGCGGACTCATCCATTACATCCATCGCCTCCCCCACAGAATTATGGCTTCGGACCGCGTCCAACTCAGCCGATGCACAATCGTCCCCCACCTATGTCGCGCCCTCCTCGGTCTCCGAATCAAGCTCCGTTGTCGGTCCCTGATAACGATCCGCAGCAGCTTTTCCCTTTGTTTCGCGCCGCGAACTCATCCCACTCCGGTTCGTTGACGGAGATGGAGCTGGGCTCTGCTCTCGTGAATGGCGACTATACTACCTTTCACCCGAAAACGGTGAAGTTGATGATCCGCATGTTTGATCGCAACAGCAGCGGGACCATCTCCTTCGACGAGTTCCAGTCACTCTGGCGCTTTCTCGCCGCGTGGCGGGAGCTGTTCGACCGATTCGATGTTGATCGCAGTGGACGAATCAGTCTCCAGGAGTTTGAGAACGCTCTCATTGCCTTCGGATACCGCCTGAGTCCGCCTTTTGTGTCGGTGCTCTTTACGGCCTTTGAAAGTAAGGGGCGGCAAATGAATGGACACCCCAAGGGCCCCGGGATGCAGGGGATGAGTTTCGACTTATTTGTACAGGCGTGTATCAGCCTGCGACGCATGACGGACGTGTTCAAGCGGTATGATGACGACCGGGACGGTTACATTACCGTGAGTTTCGAAGAGTTTTTAGCTGGTAAGGAGGTGTTCTATATTCTTTCTTATTTGTCAGGATTTACTGACGTGATTCAGAATGGTTACAGCTCATGGAATAGATGGAGGAGTTGGATTCATTTACGCTTTCACTTTGTGCTTCTCTCACGTTCTATTGTCTCGTACATTATTATACCCTGTTTATGGAGCATCCGAATTGAAAATTCTCAAGCGTACAATCGGAACATTGCATGCATGAAAATTTGTTTTCTCTTTTTTTCTTTTTTCTTTTCAATTTCCTTTTTATTTGGTTTGTCTAAGGTACGGGGTTTGAAGGGGCTTGCATAGATTGTACTATAAATGACCGCAACGCGCATACACTCTACTTGTACTCCGTAGTGGGTTTCGGAATCCATTTCGTAATAAAATTAACCGGTGGAGAAGAACAAATGTAAATGGGGTCGGAAGCATGTTTAGCCATTTAATTCATTTAATTTCCCTTCGTGTTCGTATTTTAGGGCCCTTTTGGAGAAATTAATGATATGTTTTGAACTAACTAAAGAATAAGCAAGCCAAACAATAATAATAATAAAAGGAGAGGCGGAATAATGTCCGGACAAGTGAGGAGAAATTGCAAAGAATAAAAATGCTTGAAAAATGCTTGAAATTGCAACGTGGGTGAAAAACATCGGCGATCGGCGTTTTTCTTATTGTTTTTTACTTTTAAAGTCCACTTAAATCCGAGGCGAGTCATACTGACCGCAGGACAAAGGATTGTATATGGAACCATTTTTTTTTTTTTTTTTTCTTTTCCCCCCCAAGACATCAGTTCAGATCTCAATAACAACTTTTGGTACTGAAACTCAAAACTCAAAAGTGACATTTTCGTAGCTCATGTCGATCTCTTATTTTTAAGGCAGCAAGTCACGGACATTTGCATTCTTACTGTTCCTTTTTTTTTTTTTGTTCCTGATCCCTTTCTACCGTGTTTACCTTCTTTCCTCTTTCTTTTTTTTTTTTTTTAATTTATTATTTTCGACACCGGGACTGTTGAGATCCACACATCCTCTCTCATTTGTTCCTTGTCTTGAAGAATGACAGCGCCCTCCAATCCTCTAAATGAGCAAATTCAACCTCAGACCCATGAGTCGAGTAATCATCATGTTGTGAGGGGCGATATATCCTCGGCAAAGCCAGACACCGTCTCGGCCAAGTCCGACAGTTTAAACCCTCCTGAATTCTCAGAAGAAACCACTCCAGACGAGTCAAACGGCGATGGCCCTGTAGAGAAAGTCACCACCGGCGCCTCGCTGGGCCGGGTGCCCTCGCAGGCCCAGAAGTTGGGGAAGAAAAAGATTATTGTGGTCATGATTGCCCTTTGCGTAAGGTGACCTTTTTGAGATTTGAGAAATTTGCGACAGAGGTGCTAACAGTGTCACTGATGTAGTTGGTATTGTTTTTGGCAGCTTTGGATATGGTATGTATTGGTATCATATGGGCTATCACGATTTGTTGCCTGCTAACTCTTACAGACCATCATCTCGACCGCTCTACCAACCATGGCGTCACATTTCCATGCCTCGGAAAGTGGCTATTCGTGGATGGCTTCATCATATATGCTTGCCAATGCTGCTGCCGTTCCCCTGTGGGGCAAGATCAGTGACATCTGGGGTAGAAAGTTAATCTTGTTGCTTGCTAATTTCGCTTTCCTTGTGGGCAGCCTGATCTGCGCCTTGGCTATCAATTTGCCGATGATCTTGGCAGGTAGAGCCATTCAAGGTGCCGGTGGCGGTGGTATCATCGTCTTGGTGAACATCTGCGTTTCTGATCTATTCAGTGTTCGGTAAGAAATGCACATCACCCTCTCAATGTTACTGGAGGTAAACTAATCGAATCTGCATCCAGCGAACGGCCGATGTACTACGGTCTTTTTGGATCCACATGGGCCATAGCTGGCGCTTTGGGCCCCATTATTGGAGGAGCTTTTACCACCAGCGTCACCTGGCGTTGGTGCTTCTATCTGAATTGTATGCAGTTCTCACCTCTTTACCAGGGATTAGATCCATGTTATGATGCTAACTCCTACATGTAGTGCCCATTGGGGGTCTCTCTTTTGTGATAATCTTGCTTTTTCTCAAGATTGAGGCTGAAAAGACACCATTTGTCGCTGGTATCAAAGCTATTGATTGGACGGGTATCGTCCTCGTCATGGGAGGCACGCTCATGTTTCTATTCGGACTGGAATATGGAGGGGTCAACTATCCCTGGGACTCAGCTACGGTAATCTGCCTCATTATTTTCGGCATTGTAGCATGGAGTATCGCCATGTTCGTGGAGTGGAAAGTCGCCAAGTACCCTGTGATTCCAATCCGTTTATTCCAGAATTGGCACAACATCCTCGTGCTTCTCGTCAGCTTCTGCCATAGTTTCGTCTTCATCTCCGGCTCCTACTACCTCCCACTGTACTTCCAAACCGTGCTCCTCGCCAGCCCCATCCTAAGCGGAGTCTACGTCCTCCCTATGGTGCTCAGTCTTTCCTTCACATCCGCCTGCACAGGCTTCATCATCAAAAAGACCGGCCGCTACCATGAGCTCATCGTGGGCGGTCTCTTCTTCATGACTCTAGGCTACGGCCTGCTCATCGACCTGAAGTACTACGCCTCCTGGCCCCGCATCATCATCTACCAAATCATCGGCGGTTTTGGTTCTGGTCCCGTCTTCCAAGCCCCCCTCGTCGCCCTCCAGGCAAACATCCACCGCGGCGACGTCGCCGCCGGAACCTCCACCTTCGGCTTCCTCCGCCAAACCTCGACAGCCATGTCCATCGTCCTCGGCACCGTGATCTATCAGAACGTCCTGCGCCAGCAAATGCCCACAATGGCCGCCGCCATCGGCGCCGAGAAAGCCTCCCAGATCGCCTCCTCCTTCTCCGGCTCCCAAGGCGACCTCATCAAAGCCCTCCCAGACGCGCAGCGCACCGTCGTCCTAAAAGCCTACACCTTCACGCTCAGTCGCATGTGGATTTTCTACACCGCCATCGCCGCCTTCGGATTCTTCCTCAGCCTCCTCATCCGCCCCGTCGAACTCAGCAAAGCCCACACCTTCACGAAAACCGGTCTCGCCGAACAAGAGCGCGCAAGACAGGAGATCCTAGCCGCGCAAAGAGGCGAAACTCTTTCCGAGTCGAAGGAAAACAACGTCTAGCCTCCTCCCTTCACCACCATAATATCTTTCTCTCTTTACCCCTAATACCTTGATTTTACCCCAAACAAAGTACACGTAGATATCCCAGGATATTTATTCATTCACTATTCCAGGCGTTACCCGGCACCATAAAAGTTACACAAACCATCTAATGACTCATATACCCCAGAGGGATAATTGCATATCAACGGATCAAGAGTAAACGAGTTACTATACATACATACAAACAAACAAACATACAGATATAGTCAATTATACAAGGATGATCTTCAACTTCAGTTAATGTTATAATTAAAAGATAGGGTTCTCACCTGATCTAAACCCATGTCATAAGCTTATTTCTATTCATGACGGGAATATTTTTAGAACAAGGGTTCTAGACAGGGCTGGGTAAATTAAATTAACTTTTCGCAACCTTATCTTAGTCGATCTGTGCGCAATCATTTATTTTTGATTAACTTATCTGCGACCCTTATTGCGCCGATCCCGGACATCATTCGAGTTTCAACAAATGCACGCTTTATCATCCTAAAAGTTCACTGTGTTGGTTTTTTTCTTTTTTCTTTTCCTTTTTTTGTTTTTTTTTTTTTTCTTTTGATCGGGTTTCCCCCATTCCCATTGTAATCCTAATTGAACATCCTTATATACATTATCAGTAGAGCAAGAATAGAAACGCCGGCCCGAGCTATTACGAAAGGAAAAATTGAATGATTGTTCTGTCCAATGAAAGAGAAAAGATGAAAGGAAATGACGAAGGTAGGTAAGTTACGTGCAAAAAGTTGGTTTTTGTTCGGTTTAGCAGGCGCTGAGCGCACATTCGGTCAGATATGTAACGGCCAAAGGAGGGGTATAAGATTGGAAAGGAAGTAGAAGCCATGGCGGAAGGAGAGAGGACTTGAATGAAAAGAATATTCAACAGAAGAGACATATCCAACTCGCTCACCAGATAGGTATCCATACCTTCTTTAAACGCCACGAGATGCCATAGTTGAGACAATAAGAACAAGACAGTATTCATCAATCTAGTTATATTCAAAAAAAGGCTAAGTCTTGGCCTTCTTCAATGTACCTTCGGCACTCGGGCCACTATCCGGGCTTTTGCGTTTCTTGTCCTGCTCATCCTCCCGCGCAAAGCTAGGACCGGTCTGGACAGCGGGGGTCGGGAATGTCAAAGGACTGGGGAGCATGTTGCTGTCCGGACCAGACCGGCCAAAGCCCCATTCAGGGAAGAAGCTAGACGGCGAAGGAAGAAGCGCGTCGGAGACGAAACGACTGGGGAGAGCAGAGATCGGCGTCTCGATATTGTTGTTATTGCTGTACGTATTATTGCTCTGAGCGCCTGTCCCTGGTGGGGGAGGTCTAGCAAATGGGTTCGGTGGTCCCTGAGCTCCAGCGCTGAGAATTGCGCCAGCGGAGGGCGATGGCGGAGGTAACACTACGCCAGAATGATTGCCATCAGGATTGGCTTTGGCGGGCGTGAGAGTTTTATTCCCCGCGGAATCGCGCGACGACTCACTGCCCCGATCTGAATTTTCGCTAGGAATCTGTACCTTGAGCTGGGGTCGTTTTGGCAATTGACCACTATTGGTCCGGACAGGCGGCTTGATTTCAGTGACCGGTGGTGGACGAGGGGCTTCAGTTGCTGCACGGGGAGGAGGCAAGGGTGCCACCGGTTGATTCAACGACTTTTTATCCTTATTTTCGTCACCCGAGGGATCCGGTTTCACCTGCAAACCCTCATTGCGCGGTGATGTTGGCGGACCCACTCCGAAATGACGAGCCAAAACAGAACCACGATCATCGATTGGCGTGAAGATACTGCGCGACTTCGAGTTGATAGACCTCTGTTGCGGTGGCGACTGACTGTCTTCGGGCTTCATCGTACCGGGTATTTGTTCGGTGGGAGGCGCTTCAGGAAGCGATACCGTTCGCTGGGGCGGTTGCTGCTGCTGCTGTTCCGATGGGAATGCGGGCGGCATGGAGCTTCTTCCTGGTTCCGGCATAAACGCTTGAGCAACCTGGGGCATCGGTGGATGTGGCGCCTGCGAGAGACCCATTGGAGGCGTTTGCTGTGCGATGATATGAGGGTGTTGGGGATGCTGCATATGCGGTGGAGCCTGGTGCTGGGGAATTGCTTGAGGTGGCATCGTGTGAGGCGGCATGGATTGAGGCGGCATAGGTTGATGTTGAGGGGGAGCTGCATGATGAACCCCCGGCGGTGGGCCAAAGTGTGCGAATTGACCAGGCCGGGGTTGTTGACTCAAAGCGTGGTGGGCGTTCGGATTATACACGGATGGGTTTGGCATGTACGCAAATCCATTTTGAGGAGGCGGAGGCGGAGGAGGCGTGGCGTGATGCTGTACTCCAATATTGGAGCTAACTCTGCGAATGTGGTTCCTTGATGACGGTCTCGAAACTCCCTGAGGCTGAGGCGTTCCGTGACGTGGATCGAATGGTAATCCGTTTGGAATAGGTGGAGACGCCGAAGGTGCATGGTTAACATGTTGAAAGCCAGGGTGACTGGGAAGGTGAGCAGGAATCATTGGAGGGTTAGTTTGAGGGGGTGTCGGATGCATCTCTTCGGGCGCCGGTGATATCTCATCGTCGTCATCATCGTCATCGCGCCGGCCGTTGAAGTCCTCGGGTCCTTTATGTTCATGTGGAGGGCCGAACTAAAAGCAGAAGTACATGTTAACCCGACAGCTCGACGTCAGTCGAAAGGGGAAATGTACGAACATATTGATAACGACCTAGAGTCTCATGCATATCACATGACGAGAATTCATACAACTTCTTGTTATGACCGAATATGATGACAGCAACATCTACCGAACATAGTACCGCCAGTTCATGCGCCTTCTTGAAGAGACCACCCTTCCGTTTCAAGAAAGTACTAAAGAAGCACGACTCTAGATTAGTTCTGTCTGCGACCATTCAGCCCTTCAGCAATAAGCGAGGGGGGTGATAACCTACACGGAACGGTTGCGATCATCTTTGATCGCCTTGATCTCGATCTTTCTCCGACCCATGGAGAATGATAGTGTGAGCGTATCACACCAGAGTAACGAGCGTAGATGAAACACAGACTGAGGATCAGTAGTGATCCAGCGTGGAGTCGTTCGTCTCCGTATCAATTAGTGGCGCGAGTTGAAACTCAGAGAGGCGCCGATAGAAAAGAATATAATAAAGATAAAAATAAAATAATAAAACACTAAGAGAGTTTTCCAGAAACGCGATGGAGTTAACGACAGTGATTTTGTGTCCACTTTAGCGATAAAATTTCTCTCCTTTTTTTTTAGAAAAATTTTCTCTTCTTCTTCAAAATTATTATAAAGAAAAAGTAAAAAAGAAAATTTAGAGCCGTAAAAGAGTAGGTTTACAATGTCTCCCAAAGGAGTGGGGACAAAGAGAAGATGATGAGAAAAGAATGCGAGATAGACAAGAGGGGTGAGATTGGCACAGCGCTATTTGGAGGGAGGAACCAACGGGGCGCGTAAGAAAGGGCGACGGCGTCCTGCCGGTCGAAGGACAAGGGACCAGAAGAAAAAAAAAAAAATAATAAAAA
>ML742493.1:0-12772 GCA_009193465.1 Aspergillus avenaceus
TTTTTCTTTTTTTTTTTTCCCCGCATATTGCAAGAGTCAAGCTTGTGTGGTTCTTAGAAGCTCTACAGCTCCGGCAAATATCCCGTGAATCGCTTTATCAAAGACAATATGCCATCCTTTCCATCGAGACCTCTGGCGCGACCCAGAGATCATGGTTTACAACTTAGGTAGGTGACTCGACTGTCAACACTAACAGTTTGAACATCCAAGGTATTTACAATAACTTATCCCCGACAGCTATCAACTTCCCCACCGAGTTTACACCGCGAAAGGTTACCCGATTCTCTCCCCCAATGGCTCGTCAATCATAATTTATGGATATGAAAATGGGTTAAAAGTGATCTGGAGAGGCGGTAGACAGTTTGCAGCCAAGCAATCGTCGCCGAAAGACAAGCCGCAGGAAAAAGCCAGTCAGGGCAACGACGATGCTGTTATGATCATCGATTCTGATGACGAGAGCCCCGCAGAAACTCACAAGGATGACGAGTCGAGCTATGAATTTGATCCAGAAGAGCCTGAGATTGATCCGATCTTCCCATTCGAAGATGTCCTGCGCCAAATTGACATTCCCCTTGGAACCAGGGTCCTCAAAGTAGCTGTACCTCGCATTCTTCCGGAAATTGCACGTTCCTCGCTTGATCCTTTTCCACCACTATTAAAGCAAACCATGGTCATCTCGGCCATATGCGCTGATTTCTCTACCCGAATCGTGACGCTACCTTTAACACCTCCGCATCCCTCCCAGCATGAGTTATCGCCGTGGGTCCGCACGCTTTCAATTAGTGGAGGGGTGTCGCATCAAGAGGTTCCCAGGGGAGTGAGTATCACTTTCACTTATCAAGAGGTTAGGCAGCAGGAAGAGCAAAATAAGGGCCGGAGCCGGAGTGCCTCCCAACCTAATGGTGTAGGTAGATGGGACCTCCTGGTGGCTACTCACTCTGCGGAGTCAGCGGGCTTACTCTTGATTCACCGAATCCCGGTCGTGGAGGAAACCCGTGGCAACGAACCAGCTTACCGCTTGGGGGACGGTATCGATTCGAAGCGTCGTTACTTGCCAACCCCAGCCCAGAATATCACTTTCAACCCGTCATCATATCCGTCACCCCGCCACTCAACGTTACTTGTTTCTTTTTACAGTGGATGTGTGAAAGTCTACTCATGTTTCTCTACGAAGCCGTCCAAGGCCTCCCGGAGGTCGTCTGGCCCTAAGAGCGATTTCGAAACGTCGGAAACCGAAGGAAAATGGCTAATCAGTCTCTATCCCGGATTTGAACAGTCCCCGTCAGGGCTTCCGCGGCGGAAAAGAGTTGTTCATGCGGAGTGGGTCCTCGGTGGCCGGGCCGTTATGGTGCTCATGGCAGATGGGGAATGGGGGGTCTGGGATATCGAAGGAGCAGGGCCTGGGACTACCAAAGGCCCCCTGCAGCGTCAGTCCAGCGTGCAGGGGGTAACTGGTGGGTCGTTAACTGCATTTTCCGTCAGTGGGAGAATTTTGACCCCTCTGTCTGGGAACCGGCCCGAGGTGGGAGGCACTATTGCAGAACAACGCCCTCGATTCGCGCCCTTGACACCTCATTCCAAACGCGTGCGGGAAGATACACTACTGAAGGGTGCCACAGTTACACCCACCGCGCCGTCTTTATGTGGGGAGATTTCCGTCTACCAAACAAATTCATACCGCGATCCCCTGCCCGACGAATCCGTCTTGCTGCGGCACGGTAGCCAAAGTGCTGTCATCCCCAGCTTACTGTCCTTATGGCGGAACGCTGTGAAGGCGACTGGAACTTTTGATTCATCCAACCGCTGCCGAGTCTCTGCTATCCAGGATATTGCACTGATGGGCGAGCACTTAAATGGCCTTGGACATTTACCGGCGGCTTTCCGACAAACTCGCCAGGCCGAAAGCGCGGTATTTGATACGCTTTTAACAACTGAACATAGAATCATACTCCTTGCGCCCAGACTAGCTGAACCAGAGAATCTCCCTAGAACCCTTGGGCCTGTGAATGAGACCCCGACCGCAGAGGATGATCAACTTATGCTACGCCGTGGTGAGCTTGATGTCGAAGGGATGGACCGACTCTTGAACGGAATGGCCAACGGTAATCAATCTCTCCGAATTGGCAGCCCTATCAAACGGGCACGTATTTTCACTTGAGTGAACATGCCATTGCAGACTCTATGACTAGGGAACCGACGAGTACACGGGCTTCCCTTTCGCTACAACTATTACCACAACAGTTGTTATCTATCGATCTTACAGTTTTCTTCGAATGGACTTTCTCGGGGAAACATGCATATGATCGTCAGGTAAATGTCCTTTAACAAGTCCATATCAACTGAGGTCGAGAGAGGATGTGGCAATGACTTAGTAGTATACAAATAGAAGATCGGAAGCCTGCCTGTCCAAGCTAACCAAATTTCAAGATACCCCAATTCCACATGTTTCTAGTTTCTTTCTCTCTCTCTCTCTCTCTCTCTTTCCTTTTTTTTTTTTTTTCGCTTTCTTTTTCCTTACTCTCATATTTTCCGCATACATTCGCACTGCAAGGTGGAGCGCAAGGCGAGGACCATGCCTTGAAATCTTTTTCCTTTCGGGGAAAACTGGATAAGCTCTGTATCGGTCGCGATAAATCAAAAGAGCCCATCGGGCATTCTCCCATCTGACCAGTACGCTGGGCCTCGATCTCTCTCTTCATTATATGGAATTGGAATCACTGTTCTGTTTCGTTTTCCGGGACTGATGCTGATCTGTCTCGCCTTGGCAAGGGATAATGATATCCAGTCCGAACACAAAGGACATGATATATGGTTATTCCGGACGGTTCTACATCAGCGTCAGGAGCTGGAGTTAAAATGAGCAACAGCCAATTCCATTGGTGAAGAATAGCATTTGGAGATTGGGGTGTGATTCGGGAAACAGATAGAAGTGTAAAACCCATTATAATTATACACAATACAAATGAAGTAAATCATGGATTATCAAGAGATAAGATCCCGGATTAGTAACGGTAACGAATTCACAAGATAAGATGATTGACAATGGAAATCGAATCCACTTTCCAGAACATCCCCCACACGAGAGGAATGACAGTTTTTCTTTTTCTTTTTCTTTTTTTTTTTTTTTTCATTCCCTTAATCCATTGATCTGACAGAATGGCCGATTTCCACTCTTCGTCCGGAACCCAAGGTATGACCACCACATAAATGGATATATATCAATTATATTCAATCCATCTCTCACAACCTTTCCTACTACCCCTCCCTTCTCCAAATTAATTCAATCAACAACTTGAAATGAAACAAAAAGATACCAAAGACTAACCCCCCAAACCTTCCCCTACTTTCAAAAAAGAAAAAGACCAAGAAAACAAAAACAACAACCCTACAAATCAAATCTGGGCCTCCCTCATCACCAATCTATCCTATCTTCCAGGCCTCCTTACACTCGCATACTCCCTCCAAAGCACTCAAACCGTCTATCCATTCGTAGCCCTATACACCTCCACCTTCCCCGCCGAAGGGTTGGCAGCGCTCCACGCCCGCGGGATCCGCACACAAGCTATCGCAACCGTACAACCGGACCAAAGCAAACAATTCATCCAGGACCCACGGTTCCAGGAAACATGGAACAAGCTCATCGTGTTCTCGCTAGTGGAGTATGAGCGCATCATCCTTTTAGATGGGGATATGTTAGTGCGTCGCAATATGGATGAACTCATGCATATACCGCTAGATGGGGAAGAAGAGAGGGTCTTTGCGGCCAGTCATGCTTGCGCCTGTAATCCGTTGAAGAAGGCGCATTACCCAGAACATTGGTATTTTTTTTTCTTTCTTCTTCTTCTTTTTATTTCTTGGTTTAAATCCGCTCCCGTCAGAAAAAAAAAAAAAAAAAAAAAAAAAAGGGAGGGTGAATAAATACATAAATAATTGCTAAATTATACAACTCTATACAGGGTACCCGCTAATTGCGCCTTCACCACTCAACATTCTGACCCAAACCGAGCCCAGACGATCGGCGCCCCGACCGACGCCGGGGTCGCTATGCTGAATAGTGGTCTGCTGGTGGTACGACCGAGCCTCTCAGCCTGGACGGAAATTCAGCGTGCATTGCACACCCCTCAACGTACTGACACATATAATTTCCCCGATCAGGAGCTCTTGTCAGATGTGTTTCGGGGTCGATGGGTGGCGTTACCTTACGTCTATAATGCGCTGAAGACCTTACGGTGGCCGGGTGTGCATGATGCCATCTGGCGGGATGAAGAGGTGAAAAACGTGCATTACATTTTTGCGAAGAAACCCTGGCAGGAAGATCCCCACGAGGAAATGGAGGAAACTAGTCGCTGGTGGTGGGAGGCAAGGGACCAGAGGCAATGGTCAGAAGTCCAGAAGGGAATTACCGACGGATGCTGATGCGCTGATTCTCTATGTGATTCTCTCCGTCAGAGCTCATTACTCATAGTCTTTTCACTCATCCAATGTATATACTATACATCATATACCTCCTCTCTCCCAACTCCCATCGTGGACACGGCAAGCACTCCACGAAGCAACATCTCCGATGATAGAAAATTCACATGGACTATATTTACACTTTGGCCAGAGATTAGCAACGGTGTTAAATAATATCCAAAATCTCGAGCAATTCCCCTGATCTATCCCCTTCGTTCTATCTTTTTTTCTTTCCTTTCCTTTTCTTTTTTTGTTTGGTTCTTTTCTTCCTTCAACCAATGTAACCGAGACCATCCAGCTCTTTGCGCACGGATTCCTCGGTCTGAATCTTCTTGAGCTGGGTATCCTCCAGCTTTTCTCCTCCTGCAAGACGCATTTTCAGCTCGTCGATTGCACGCATCTTCTTCAGAAGACCGCGAATCTTCTTATCTTGCGCGGAAGGTGTCCCCGCAGCGTCAACTGCAGCTTCAACTGCAGCATTGCTGCTTGGTTTGGCCGAAGCAGCCGAAGACACACCATTGGCCTGGTTGGCGTTCTTGCGCTCCGCATTGTTGGCCTTGGACCGGTTACGCTCGTGACCCTTCTCTACATGATGGTCCGAACCGCGGGCGGGTTGGATATCCTCCCCGTCCTTTTGCTTCTTCGCCTCACGCTTCTTCTTGTTCCGAGCAGCGGACTTGGATAGCTTCTCGGGCTGGTCGGCACCCGGGGGCAAAGCAACGCCTCCTCCAGGAGCGGCTCCCGGAGGAAGGTATTCCCCGACCGCCTCAGCACCGGGCACATCACGTCTCCGTGTCTTGCCCAGGCCGTTCAAAGCGCCGCCGTTCGCTCCATCCCGAACGTAAGCGGCGCCGCCCTGGTCTTCTCGCTTAAATGCGAGGGGTGTGCCCTGACCACGAGCGCCAGGTGGGCGATAAGCACCTGCGGGCTTCACAGGAGCCTTCCTTGTGCTAAGATACGCCACTGCGGATGGGTGAGGCGTGGGGAGCGGATGGAACGGATCGCCAAGAGGGTGTTGGGTGGTGGATTGGGGTCTCCAGCATACATCGTAGAGCTCATGCATATCTTCGTTGTACGTCAAAGCGCCGCTGACATGCCAGAGGCGGACACCGTTGTCAACTCTCAGACGAGGGCTGGTAGTCGCCGTCAGGATATACGTTCCATCAGGTGACCATTCGCAAACACTGGCATTCGAGGCTTCAACGGTGGCAATCTTCGTGTAATTCTTCTCCAGGTCGTAGATATCCATCTGACCAGCCAAGTTACCAAAACCAGCCACCAGGACGAATCGCCCGTGCGGGGAGAACGTGATGGTATTCCGGGGGGCGAGAGGGAAGCTATGCTGGGGCACGCCACGGAAATTGAAGATCGTAGTTTTAGCCGGCATGTAGCCATACACGACGCCGAACTCCCTAGAATTGGGTGACCAAGTGACATCGTGAATCGGACCCTCCTTGTCTGGGAGGGGGATAAGTTAGCTTCTAAGCTCCCCTATAGTATCTTTATGATATGGAACACGTACCAAGGTCAACACGGGAATCGAAACCACCCGTAGCGCCAAGCAGATACAAAGTCGTCTCTCCGTAGTAACTCTTGCCCGTTCGGTCGACGTCAGTCTGGGCTAGCACAAGCAAAGTGGTTCCAGAAGCATTCCATTTCAGTTGAACTTTGTCTCCCTTGAAAAAATTCTTCTGCGAGACAGGAGCTCCGAACTGGGGCACCATGAACACTTTGACTGCCGCAGGTTGGCCCTGTGAGCGAGACGAGATACAGTATTAGTCGATAATCCAAGCTCCAGTCACTAAGATTGACATACCTTGCGTTCAGGCACAAAGACGGCAACGGACTGACTCTTGCCCGGAGACACTGCAAAGTCTACCACCCCCTCCACACGCAGCTTGTTCCAAACCTTGGACAAGTTGTCGCTCTGGTAGAACTGGACTTCATTGGTGACAACACGAGCGCAGTAGCACTCATCAGACGTGTACTGGAAGTTCCAGCCAGTCTGCGACTTCTGAACGTAACTGCCCACAACTGTGTGCTCGTCACTGTTGTTATCTGGCGACGTCTCCACGACCTTCCAGACTTTCAAGTTCTTGACCGCATCGCCATTCGCATCCTTCGACGGGCGCTGCCAGGTAATCAGGTAAGTGCCGAGCGGAGAGAAACCCAGTTCAAACACGTTATCAGCAGGGATACTGGTGATAATATGTCCGACGGAGGAATCGACGATGGTGACTCTAATAGCCGGTTAACAAAGACCTTTCCTACCCCACCAAAAGATCGACCTACTTTTCCGGAGAGGCCCAGGCAAAATAGCGGCCACAGGGAGAGTAAGCACTGCAACGGATATTTCCTTCGGGTCTATAAACGCAAAGGGGGGTCAAGTCAGTAAGAATTTCAGGAATTCGGCCGTCTATTAATTGGATCAAGGTAAGTGTCTACCTCACAAATCCCGACAAAGGCTCATATACTGGGGCAGCATCCAGGATGCCAATGCCTTTGACGGTTCGGTCTTGATATAGTTAGCAGGTCATCGAAACTGCTATATCCCCATGCATCCGTCATCTACGGCGGGCAAAGGGGGATCTAGAGCTAAGGCAAAATCACGAGGAGGACCCACAAGCAAGTTGTGTCGGAGCAGCCATATCGACAATCTAGTTTCTCTGATTGATGTGCAAGAATTTGAATGGATAATACACAACGGTGTGATCGCAAAGAAGCACAATTCCCGACCGGTCTCTTCACGAAACTGGATCGAAGGTTTGCTCGCTGAGGATGTATGACGAACAGAGAAAAGAGAGAAATAATTCCAAAGAGAAGCAAAGGAAGATACAGTCAAGTGCTGTACTTGGTCGCAGGGAAGTAACAATCGTCGATTACACGGAGGGGTTTTCAGATGCTGTAACTATGCGTGGCCAGATGTTGTTTGCCTGACGCAGTGAGAACACACAGCCGCCCACACACACAAAGGATCCAAAAGGTAATAAATAAATACGTTGACCGGGGGTTCGAATAGCGGTCGAGATAAATAGGAGAGAGGGAGAGAAAAAGGACCCCTAGTGTAAGAATTCCTCGGTGCTTGACAAGTCAATGCCAGCAATGAATGGGGACAGGAAGACTATAGGAGTGGGTGGTGGTGGTAGTGGGGAGGGTGGAATAAGTTTCTTTTTTTCTTTTTTTCGAAGGGTGGAAAGAGAGGGAGAGAGAGAGAGAGAGAGAGAGGATTGAGTGAAAAGAGGAAAGCGGAAGAATAGATTTGATGGGAGGCAAAAAAAAAAAGTTACTAACGGAAAATGGATTAATTCTTTCAAGGTTGTTCACGGGTTTTTCCAATGGCAATCTAGACACTTTTAGACTTTCCATTGAGAGCTCTCTTTCTTCTATTCAATCTTCTGCTACTTTTACTGATTGTTTCTTTTTCTTTTCTTTTCTTTACTTTTTTTCAAGGCTTTTACGGTGGTAATTTTGCTAGGATTTTTTCCTTTCCTCTTCTATCTCTGTAAGTTTTTGAAGTTTTAGGGCTCCCCCCCCCCTTTTCTTTTGGTATTTCTTTACAAATTTACATGACCAATTGTTGATATAATCTCACTTGTCTTTCTTTTCATTCTCGTCTGCAACATTCTGTATCTTTGGTCGTCTTTAAATATTGTAATAAAATCAAATTTCATAACATCCATGCTATCTTATCCTACAGTTTCTGAACCTTATGAAAGAGTATCACCCATTTTCGACTTAATTGAACATCCCATACCAGAGATAGAACAAAGCTCCTCCCAATAAACCCCAACCCATACTGAATCATAATACCTCAGAATAGCCTTCCTTCAAAACGCCCACCCCACTCCCATGTCCCAGTTTGTCAGGTTTTTTCTTTTTCCCTTCACTGTAATATTCCTTCCTTACAAATCCGAATGCCTGCCCATGTGCACTTCACTAGTCTCCTGCCGACTCAGCGGGGTAACAAGACGGGGAGTCCTTACTGTTGTATCGACCACATCCGGGTCATAGGTCATCCCGTCGACCATCCGAGCATCTTGCATAGGTTCGGGTGTAGTCGATCCCGTCGGCGACAATGCCCCGGATATCATTCTTCCACCCTCCCCTGAATGTTGACCGAATGACGGGTTGAGATCTCCTCGACTAACTCCGGGGCTGCCCAGGGAACTTGAGCGACCCCCCGAAGATGTTCGGTTCAAAATTGGGTGTGAAATTGGTCCGCTAATTGTACTCGCCCCTTCTCCGAACCCAACCAGGCTCGTGTCGCCTTCCTCGCTGAGGTTGCCGACACTGGATGTTCCATCATCTGCTTCACTCATCTTATCTGCATCGAAAGCATCGCTGCCACTGGCCCAGGTCGTGCGGGCACCGACGCTACCAGTAGCACTAGCACTGCCCACCGTGCTTCTCTCTTTCAAAGCCGAGCTGGGGTCAAAATAACCCGGGGTATGCGATGCTGGAACCGTGGTCACCGACTGCGGTGTGCCACCCGTACGCGCTGCTACCACCCGTTCTAATCCAGCCAGGCGGGAAATGCGGTCGGCTCGCTCCGCTTCTAGAGTGGTGGAAGTCATGGAAGTAGAGGATGAATGATGAGCATGGCGACTATGAGGGAGCGGCTGGCCTGTGTGACCATCTTTGATGGCAGTGGTTGATAAGGCCGACAGAGAAGTTGTGCCCGAATTGGGAGTGCCTCTTGAGGTCACAAAAAGAAACACATTGTCAGTAATTCTCTGTAAATCTACTTAAGAAAGGAGTAGAAGTTTGGGGTCTTACGGTCCCATATCTGATGGCGTGACAGGATCAGAAGGAGGTGGAGGGAGGTTGATCAAAGTCGGCGTCGTCATCTTGAATGATTTCTCTCAGTTGCTCCCAATAAGAAAATAATAAAAAAACAAAAAAAAAAAAAATTCCAACGACTAAGACGCAAAGAGGTCAGAGTAATTGATGGTGTTTCTTTTGAGGGGAAAGCGGAAAGGAAGGTTGGATGAGGCCAATATGCTTGAACTAACAGGTTAAAAAAAATGTTGATAAGGGACAATGTTCTGAAGGGAAAGTAAATCTTAGTATCTGTGTGTGAAAACTGTCACAGAACGGAAATAACGAAGTTTAATAGTGAGCATTTGAAACAATAGCGTGCATGATCAAGAAAACGCAATGGAAGGGAAAAGGAATGGGACCCCTCCACTAAGGTATTAGGATTTGTGGGGAGATTGGAAAATGATGCGGGATTGGATGCTAATCAGTGGATGATGGAGGTTGAAAGGCAAAATGAAGAGAGTAGAAATGGTTCACAGTTCTAATAAGAACGAATCATCATGCAAACAGGGAAGTTGGAAGGATGATAAAGTGGGTTTGTTAGGGATGAAAGTGAGGCTGCATTCATTGGACTATTTAATTTTATGATGCTTCCATTTGTTGGACATGATACTAATTTCCGAATGATATATACTATATATAATATATAAGTCTATAGATCTATAGATATATAGAGACCTTTCTTTTTTTCTGTGAATATATAAAATGAAAACAATTTTTATTTTTATTTTAAATTCTATTTATTTTTCGTTTCTCCCCCCCCCAAGTAAAGGATGGTCCTGATGAACAAAAAAGAATACCTTCAAAAGTTTCCATACTTCGTACCAGTTGCAGGGAAATGGATGATGTCATGGATATGGAGATCAATGCAGTAGACCAATTAGATGACCGCATACGGATTATCCATTCCCCCACAGGGTAAAGTCAAGTATGGTACGGTAAAGCAATCATGTTCCAGACAGAGTTGTAGATGGGACAAGGGTTGTAATAACTGTAACTATATCCTTTTCATTGAATCATTTGGTAATTCATTTATCATCCGCATCATATAATAAGATGTTATATAATGGTAAAGGTGAAGACAAGAATAAGTGAAAACAAGGGGCAAAAGAAAATACGCTTACACTCCTCCACATACAGGATTGACATGTCCAATTATAAATATCCCTTTGCGGTCATCGCACAATGCAATACTTCTCGTTTGTTTCTTTTCCTCTTTTGCTTCCTCCCCCCCCCCCTTTGTTTTTTTTATATATATATTTTCGCTTCTCCTTCCAAACCCTTACTAATGGCTGGCCTTGCGGCTTTCGTAGTGAACTCGTAGATCGTCCACCTCTTTTTGCAAACGGGATAGATCAGCCAGGATGTCTCTAGCATTTGACGGATGAGGAACGAATTCTTCATCCTGTCCACGCCGCTTCTCAGATTGAATACCTGCCGGTTGGATGCTATCGTTGCTCTGACTGCTGGAATTCCGAGTGCGCCGTGGGGGTGGTGGTGGGGGCAGAGGGTTCCCTACTGACGCACGTTTTGTTGACGGTGTCCGCGAATTCGGCTGTGATGATGGCGTGGAAACCTCCGTGCCCGGTGACGTTGTGGCTGCACTAGAAGTCTGCTGCAAAGAAGGCCTTCGAGGATTTTCCCCGGACGGGCCGCCAAGTTTGGCATCCCGGGTCCGTAAAGGGTCCAAGGTCCAGGAGCTTGGGCTAGGAGGGGGAGACTCGGAGTTTTCCGTCTTTCCAGCCGGCAGAGACGACCTACTTGGATTAGGCTTAGACATGGTTGATTTGGATCTCTTCATCTGGCTGTGTCGCCTACTGATCGGCGGGGTTGGGGGTCGCTTGTACTGAGACTGGCTGCGCCGTAGAGACTCATTAGGTTTGCCAGTCTCATTCTCCATTGATCCAGTGAAATAGTCCTCGGTCGCATGTGACGAGACCGGTGAAGTTAAAGGTTCTTGAGGAGAGCCATGGAAAGAAAAGCGGTTTGTAGAAGTTGCGGACCGAGGAGAAGAAGACGGTATGGTGTTGGGACTGGGGTTAATCAACTTTCCATGATGACTTTTCGGCGGAGGCGGTGGTATCTTTTCCCGGTTGCCTGGACGGCTGGCTAGGGGTTTTGCTTCTGCATTGTTTGATGAAGCCTTGCCAATCCCAGGTCGTTGTAGTGTTACCGTTCGTATAGTGATATGAGGAGCATCGGTGGTTTTAGTGTTGTCGAAACAGGGTCCTCTTTGAGAGGGCAACGATTGAAGGACCACGTCCGAGCCAACAGCTGTGGGATCATAGTCTGTTTCGGAACTCTGCTGGTCTAAAGTATGATCTTGACTACCACTTCCAGTTTGCTTCAAGGATAGTGTTGTCGGTATCGCCAGAGCTGGTTGGCTCAAGTATGGAGCTGGGTGTGGAGCGGCGCTACCTATAGCAGTCTGGTGACGATCACCCGCGCGAGATGCGAGCAAGGGACCTGAAGGGTTTCGCTCCGTAGGTTCAACAATTTCCCCGTGGTACATGTCATCTTCACTTATATATGTATCCTGATGGAATGGATCTGACACGGACTGGTCATCAGAGGATGTTGAGTTGTCGAGATCCAGTTTGTGGGAGGTGGACGGGGCCCCTGGAAGGCCATTAGGCTTAGAGCCAACGCTCGGGGTGGTAGCAGACGACGGAGAAACAAATGAAGCGGAATTGGAAGCGATCGACGTAGAGGATGAGCGGTGATGAATCGTGGGGTCTACAACCATTAGTATTATTGATCACCATTGACATGCGCTTGGTCATCCTATGAATCCGGAAGCCGGAAGCGGCGGGTTCAACTTACTCTCTGGCTTTCTAGGGCGGAATGGATTTAACCCAGACATCGCAGAGAAGATGGGAGGCACCAACCATGAGAGCAAGGGAAAATGGGCGGAAAGTGAGAGAGATCAGGAAGGAAAGAGGGATAAACATAGGTCGGCAAAGAACGTCAGGGCCGCTGACCATTCGCGCGGCTTCCGGAAAGCGCAACTTAACGGCCGATGGTTCGCGCCACGAACATTTAGGTACCTACTACTGTATGTCTACTGCCTAAGTACTTCAGGTACCTCCGTTAGTAGGTACACTATAATACTCCCGTCGTAATTGCGGGCTAAATTTACTGAATATCAATGCCTACACGAATTACGTACTTAAAAAAAAAAAAAAAAAAAAAAAAAAAAAAAAAAAAAAAAAAAAAAAAAAAAAAAAAAAGTAAACAAAATATAAGCAACTGTTAAGTTCGGCGACATATGCCCTGCTTTGCATTTGGCGCAAACAGCGTGATTCTTCCAAGAGGAATATAATAAAATGGTAAGAGATAAAAAAAAAAGCAAGAAGCAAGACGCAAAGAAGAAGAACAAAAAAAATATATAGGTATATGTTACAAGAGAAAGATACCCAAGAAAAATAGGCAGAAAACAGGAGACAACCCATCCCAAACACCCCGGGTTATACAATACGGGACCCCCCTCCCAAAAAAA